>CAUYRH010135704.1:0-17178 GCA_963574655.1 Perodicticus potto | reverse complement strand
TAAATGTGCATTCTATTCCCGCCCCCCCCCCCATTTTAGAGGACTGAGACTTTTCTGTCCCAATACATCTCACAAGCAGAGCTAGCTTTGGAGCCCATGCTCGGAAGGGCCCTGTGCTTTGCTTAATGCTCTGCTGATACTGCCTTAAAATTATTATGAATGTCATCTTTGAACTTGAGTTATGTAAGCGAAGGAGCTAAGGAAATTTCACCCCCAAATATGACTCCTTGATATAAAGAATATTTTGAATTAAAGGCCATTCATGATCAGAAAGCATTGGAAGAGGCCTTCCCTGTATCTACATAAAACCTGACTAATCTGACTGGGGAGCAAAAGGTGCTGCTAATGTCCTTTTCAGAATGCTAGCAACCTGACCCCAAATCATTAAAACATTAAATACCTGTCTCTCAGGTTAATTTACAAGTCAATCTGTGTCCCTCCATCTATACATCCCCTCTACTCTAGCAACCACATGCTGCCCCTGTACTTTCCACATTCTCCCCCCTCCCTTCTAAAAGGTCTATAAAAATATCTGACCATCATTGGGACACTGGGTAATCATTCCTGTGGTTGTCCCCATATGCATGATATTTGGAAATAAACCTTTCTCTTATTAATCTGCCATAATTGTGAGTTGACCTTTGAGCGAACCAACCAAGGGAAAAGGGTGGAGTTGGCTGTGATCCCTACATACCTAGGTCCAGTGGAGCAGCTGAGCACACTCATGAGCAGAGCAGAGCAAAGCAGAGAGGCACATGTTTCACACACGCCCACGGTTCTCTGCCATATCACTCACGAGCAGAGAGGCACATGTGCCATGCACGTCCATAGTTCTCTGCCGTCTCACTCACATGCGTGTTTGCAATGCTCCATGTGTACAGAATTCCTGTGAATGCACGGCACGTGGGGGTCAACATGTTTTAAACAAGTGCAGGAAAGTGTGTCTATGGCTGAATAAGCTGTGTTGCTTAACTGGTGGTGAGAGGCCATACTGTGTTTGTACTAGAACTTGCTTCCAATGCAGAAAGGCAATGGCACCCTAAGAAACACCAACAGCCGTGAAACCTGTCATGTTCTTTCTACTCACTTTATTTCCTTCTATTTGTGTTGGAAATGATAACACAAAGGGAAACATAGGGTCCTCCACGGTTTATTTTCCTTTCAGTTGTTTCCTGCACATTAATAAGCCCTGGGTAGATAGAGTGTTCTTAGAATGTTCTGGTACCAAGAAATGAAATAAAAGCAACTGAGTTAGTTTGGGTATTATTTCTACTCCCCTGCTGAGAAAGAAATACACATGCAGGTTCCACCTATGAGATAGAAATTGTGTAATTTTGATGATTCCATATGCCAGGGAAATGCTCTTATATTTAAAAATTGCTATCGCATAATATGGACATGGAAGATAAAAGTCTTGCTAATAATATAAAATTTTATGTTTTCTTTACTTAGAGTGCCATTAAGTGGCAAATAAAACATACCATACCAAGTCAGGAGAGAGACCATGGAAGAAAGGCAAAAGGTTTTTATTTTAGTAACTCCAACGACACTGTTCTGTCCAGCATTTTAAACAAGGGGCCCTGTGCTTTCATTTTCCACTAGACCTCACAAATTATATAGCAAGCTCTGCTCACAGAAACATTTGCTGAATAACAAAGCCTACTCTTTTATCAGCACAATCTGGAAAAATGACAGCCAGTAAGCTGGATTTGTAATTTTCTTTTATGACACACGGAGACAATATCATAGAACACAATCTAATTTTGCTTTTAGGTAATTAATTGCTTTTGCTGAATTGGTGAGTCCAGGGCCAAATAGCCTTGCTTAACTGGGGAAAGTGGATGGGAAAGAGACAGTAAATCTATCACTGGGTTTCAGTGATTTTAGCAGAAGAAATTAAGGAACAAGATTTTTTTGAGTGCCCTTTGGGGCTATTTACAAAAAGTTGTGTGTGAGTGTGCTTACAAGCTTGTTGAATACAGTGCCACCCCAGGCTTCTGCCACTATCCTGCTGGACATTTGGTGGCTGAAAACGTGATAGGAAAGAGACAATTGAATGATTTATCTATTTTTTTCTTTTTAATCCATGAGAGAGAAATCACTTGAGCTTCATCACCTAATTAAAGAAAGACCGTGGAGTAGCTGATGACACAAGTGTGTAAAATTAAATCCATTTTTTATTTAAAAAACATACTTTTTTTATATTTTATGTAATTTTGACAGATACGCTATTCAAGGGGGTAGTAACCAAAGTGAAAGCCATTGAGAGGAGAAAGACAAACGAGATTAAGGACCTTATCAGCAGTGCTGAAGGGACACTTTGGGTAAGACTTTCGGGGAAGGTTTTCTTGTCATTACTTCTCAAGAGAGCACATGGGCAGTGAGTGGTTTCCTAAGTCCAGTCAGAGCGCCCAGTTGTGATATGTGTTTGAGTGATATTCACTTCTCTTTAGAAAGGCATCTGAATGTCACAGCTCTATTCAGACTGCCTTAAAATGGGTAGCTACCATTAGGGGGCATTGCTTGCACATTTGCGCAGACCAGGGTTGTTTATAAAGCATGTTATTTATTGAGAATGAAGGCTTTAAAGAAAAGGATTAAGGAGTCAAAGACGACTAGCTTATTTTACAACACGTATATACATAAGCACACATGAGTGCGTCTTTGCTCAGATGTCAGAACGTTCTGCATTGGTGAGGTTGGCATATGGATAAACCCGAGGTCCTGAGGAAAGGTGGAAAGGAAGATGTAAAACACAAAGCAAGCAAGAAAGTAAAATGCCTTCAAGATGCCGCTATTTCCCTTTTACTTTTTTCCCCGTTGGCAATTGCCATTTATTATGATGTAATATTGCTGGCTTATTCCTAATCTTTACCCATAGTCGGAAGTCTTTGGAAGAGTCCTTGCTCTGGGAAACATCGGAGGCATTTTCTTGGTGGCCTGACGGCTTTAATGACTTGTGTGATATGTCAGAAGTAAGCAAGAAGTGAGGTGATTTAGGAGTAAAGGGCTTCAGGCTTTTAATTGTCAATAACTTACGTACTAAGGTGCCTTTTAAAATCTCTCAAGTTATGGAAATAAAGTCCTTCTCTACTCGTTTTGCTCAGGTACAAACCAAAGCTTCAAAGGAAAGGAGATGGGAGAGGCTTGTGCATCTTTCATTTTCGTGGCTGCATATTCCTAAAATAGAAGAAAGGCAATTCATTATGAATATATTTTGACTTCTGATAAACATCACTTCATTTTCTTAAATGCTCATGGAAGGTCTTTATCCATAATAGGACTAGTAGCAACAGTAATAATAGTGACAAACAATTTTTGGTACTTACTATATGCCAACCACTATTGGGCTAATTTATAGGTATTAAGGCATATAATTCTTAAAACTTCCTTATTAAGTAGTAACAATCATTCTCATTTTACAGATGACAAAGTAAATGAAGCACGGAAGTGTTAAGAAGTATGGCAAGGCCACAAATCTAGTGAGTGATGAATTAAGGATTTGAACTCAGAAGATTGTGTGGTACTTATATTGCTCCAGGGGTGTCCAACCTATAGCTCTGGGCCACCTGCTGATTTCGTTAGCACTTTTTTTGCTTATCTGTGCTGCCAGGTATCATGAAAAGTACACCCTGGCCTTGTTTTTGTTCATAAGCTTTCTTTAGTGTTCGTGTGTTTACTGTGTGGCCCAAGATAACCCTTATCCTTCCAATGTGTGGCAGAAGGGGAGAAAGGTTGGACACCCCTAACACAGTATTGCTTTCTAAACTTTTATTTAGAATTTTTGGGATGCAATTAAGTGATATTGTCATATGATGGTGCTATATTTAGATTTAAATCTTTGTCCTCTGCTTATAAAGCATAGTTTGAAAATTAGAATAAGAGTAAAAACATCCTTTTAATATCAGTATACAGAGAATTCATTACATGCTACCTGGGTTTAGAGAGAAATTTAAGTTCTTCTCACCAGTTATTATGCCAGAGATGGAATTGGTATTTACTGCTCTCATGGCTTTGAATTTAGCTGCATTGAAATGCCACACAGGAAGATTTTGCCTCTCGCTTCTCTTTAAAGCCACACTCCATGCAGTTTTATGATTGTTATCAGCCAGCGGTAGGAGAGCCTGAAGACAGCACTTGCAAACAGATTAGAGCCTAACAATGCGTGAGGGAAGCTTGCTTCTGGCAACCTGCCAAAAATGCGAAACAGCACAGAAATCAAAGATGGAGAAGATGGAGAGCTTCAATAAATATTTGTTGATTTGAGGCTATTTGGTTCTAAATTATTTAACGATGATGATGTTTGTGCCACTTTGCTTATTTCGTCCCATGCTCTTCATGGCTAGCCAGTCTCCTTTTCCTCGGTGCACTTGCAGAAACCATGTTTATGGGTATTAGGGATGGGTCCCTGGAAAGAGGAGAGGATGAGATACTGCTGAATAAGTGGCCTTTTCATTGCAGTTACATAACATAAATATTCAGGAATAAGTGATCATAATTCTCCAAACCACGGCGGTGTATAATTACATTACCAGATCTGTAGGAAATTCTGCAACTGAAGAATAAAGGTAATTTTCAGTACCAGTAATACAGTATCCAGAATTGTTAGCAAATGAGTTTTGCAGCTCATTCAGGATTAATTTATTAAGCACATTTCCCTAGAATACTCTGTAAAGAAATTTTCATAGTAACTGTTTTTCTTATGTGCACAGTAATAGAATTTATCTTCCTATGAATTTGTTTTAGAAATATAATCCTTTAAATGGACAAAAGCGATAAACAGGTAATTTTCAACAGAAAAAAGAATTTTAAAAAGGATAATACATATGTGACAAATTTTCTTTTAATTCTAGAAATCAAGATTGCAAATAAAAAGATCCATTTTTATCTGTCAAGTTGGTGATAAAAATGGATTTTATTCAGTGATAGATGGTGTGCGGAAACAGGCATTCATATAATTTTGAAGGGAAATCAACTAATATAATTTTTCTAGGAGGCAATTTAGCCATTGATATGTATCAGAAAACCCTTAAAATGCCTATGTTCTTTGACACAATAGTCCCACTTTAGGATTATCCTTAGATCTAAATAAATGTTGTTTATAACAACCCCAAAGTGAGAAACAACCTTAGTGTCCAACAATGAGAATTTATTTTTAAATTATGGTATCTGCCTAAAACCTAAACCAAAACTACAGGTGAAAAATACTTTAATGACATGGAAAGATATTTGCAAATGTTTTTTAAGTAAAAAGAACACAAAACTGTGTTTACATGATAATCATTTTCATGAAAAAATATTGTTGGCTAATAATGGAAGAATACACATCAGCTGGCTAACTGGGTTCAAGTTTGGATGGTGTACTTATGGGTGATTTAAATTCTTCTTTATGCTTTTCTGATTTTCAAAGTGTTACAGTGAATTTGTATTTGTAATATGTGAATCTGTAATTTGTACATGTATACGTTGACCGTTATATATTTTCCCAGAAAAAGAAATACAACACTTTGTTCTTATTACTCTATGTCTGAGTCAGTTCAGACTGCTATAACAAACTACTATACAGTGTGCATCCTAGACAACAAAGGTTTACTCTAACAGTTCTGGAAGCTGGGAAGTCCAAGATCAAGGTGCTGGGAGATCTGATGTTTGGTGAAAACTGGCCTTCTGATTGGCTGATGTTTGCCTTCTCATTGAATCCCCACCTGACAGAGACACAGAACGAGAAAGAGTAAGTTTGTATGTCTCTTCTTATCTTGGCACCAATCATGAGGGCTCTATCCTCATGACCTAAGAACTTCTCATATCGTTAGTTTGGAGATTAGGATTCCAAAACAGGAAGTTTTTTGAGGGGGAGTGCAAACATTTATTATAAACTAGATAATCAATTACTGCATCAACATACTTTGAAAGAATCTTTCAACGAGTAAATATGTCAATTTTGACTTCCAGATAAGAAAACGGCATGTATTAGACCTGCCTTCTCATTGAGAACAATGAGAAATGTTGGATAAATAACTAGCATATTTTTTGGAAAATATTTGCTTGAAGTCATTGGATAGCTACAAGGCAACAGGGCTTGTAGACCAAGTTCCTTAAAAGAAATGAATGCACTGAGATGATCACAGTATTCTGCAATGTTTTTCCCTTGAAGGATTTGCTAATTTGGAAGTAGCAGTTGAGAGACTGAGAGATTCAGCAGAAAATTACAATCAAGATACTTACGGGTGATTTCAGTTATTGGTGTTTGTTGGGGAGACAAAACCATAGAGCAGGAACTTGACAAGCTGCTCCAGTGTTTATCTGGGAAGATGAAGGACCGTATTCTAAGAGTAATGGCAACCTGAAGTAAACCATCACAAAGGCTGAAACTCAGTTTTGAAGCACTTTAATCCCATTGGATTAAGTCAATCATCTTCTATTCTAATAGAAATGAGTGAATACTCTTGGAGATAGATAACATCATCTAAAGCTTCAATTTATTTCTTCAACTGTTCTTTCAAAATGTTTGTTATTGACCAAAAAGTTTACCAGAATTGCCAAAGAGCAACAAGCATGTACATGCATGCACACACATGCACATGTGATCACGCACATGTGATTACATGTATACACACATGCACATGTGATTACATGTACACACACGTGCACATGTGATCACGCACATGTGATTACATGCACACACACGTGCACATGTGATCACACACATGTGATTACATGTACACACACATGCACATGTGATTACACACATGCACACACGTGCACATGTGATTACACACACATGCACACGTGCACACATAGGCACTGCTCACACATGTGCACACACACAAACCCAAGAGAAAAAACAGACAAAAACAAACAAATCAAGATAATCCACATATTGGATAAATCAGACATAGATTTGCAAGTAACTGTGATTAACATATACAAAATATAAATAAGAAGATGGGAAATTTGACCTAAAAATAGAAAAAAAGAAAATTATATTAACAGAAAATATAAAATAATTGAAGTGGGAACTTAAGAGCTGAGTTTAACAACAAATTAGACACAGTTGATGAATTAATGAATTGAAGAATGAATCAGCAGGAAATATTCAGACCAGAACAGGTAAAGGAAAAGTGAGAACAAATACGAAAACAACATATATGTAAGATACATAAGATATAATAAAAAGGTCTAATGTATCTGAGTATGAAATTGGACTCCCAGAAGGAGAGATGTGAGAGAATAAAGCAGATAAAGCATTTAGAGAAACTGAGAATTTCTCCAAACTGCAAGACATTAATCTGCATATTCTGAAAAGTATGACCACAAAGAAAAACACATCTATCTACATTACAATAAAACTGTTGATAATAAAAGAGAAAAAGAAAAAGTTAAAAGTCGCCAGGGGCAAAATGGGAAAATTACCTTCATAAAATAGCAAGTCTGTCAGCTGACTTCCCAATAGAAATGATAAATGCCAGAAAGCAGTAAAAAGTAGATAATTTTCTGAAAATAAATCTTCCAATATAGTATTCTTTATCTACTGAAAATAGTCTTCAAATATTTTGAGAGATAAAGATATTTCAGACAAAAACAATAACAAAAGAAGAAAAAATTAAGGAAAAAACTTATTTCCAGAAGTTTTTATGTTCTCCATCAAACTTACCAAAGCTAGAATCAGATACATTAAACTTCTCAGTAGAAAAAGAAGACAAGTAATGTTTATCACTTGTGAAGAGTAGTACTTGGTGTTTTATTTTACACATATTAGCCATTTTGTCTTTCTAGACAGCCCACAAAGTAGATATTATTGTCCCCAATTAACAGGAAAAAAAGAAAAAACAAAAACATCCTACACCCTTGAGGCTCAGAGAATTTAATTTCCCAAGATTGCATAGCTAGTAAGCGCCAGATATGAGATGTGAATCCCTGTCTGTCTGGCTACAAACTCGTGCTTTCATTATGCTGCCACATAGTTTTTTGGAATTATGTGCTGTTGATATTTTTTCATTTTACTATTCATCATCTATCCATCCTTTAAATAGGCATTTGTTACATAAATATTGAATGTGGGACAGGAAGAAAAAACTTTCTATATGAGGAATGTAAACTACTTTAAATTATCAGGTCCATAAAGGCATTTGAAATGTAATAGCAATCACATTTCACTCCTCTTTGAGCTGTGTAATTACTTCTTGAAGACACTTGCTTTGTGGGCTTTAGACTGATACCAAATAGCTATAAGACGCCATACGCTGGACACCATAACTCTTACCCTGCAGTACACAATGTATAGCCAATCACTAATCGATGTTATTTGTGTAAACCAATGAGAATTCCTGGCAAACGACGTTTGTATTAACCTCTCCTGATATGTTCTTTTTTCTGTAAAAACACTGAACCTCTCCTTTGTTCTCCCAAGCATTCTCCAAGGCAACCTGGAAGTGAGTTCTGGGCTGTGGCCGTCCACCATGGCCCAAAGAAACTCTCTGTATTGATTTTTCCTCAGCTTCTTCCTTTCTGGTAAATAAAGGAAAGACACTAATATAAAAATCAGATGAACCATTCTGATTATATAACATGAACTAGCCTATGTACACAGGTGTTAGTCATGTATGAGGCCTCTTTGATCATCATCATACGCAGATTTCTTCTTCCACTAAGGGTCTCATAGATCATTGGGATTCTATTTTTTTTTTGCGTTTTTGTCTGTATTGAACTTTCCTTTGGGTTGCTGTAGAATAAACAGGAGATTCAGTGAAGACATAAGCTATTTTTAAGGATGTGTTAAAAATCGCCACATTTTCCCAATTGCTGTTTCAGGTAAAGAATGTGTATTTAATCATGAACTACTAATCTAAAGCTTATTCTGGAGTTTGGGGGGAACCCTTGCACTTGGATGACCAGAGAAGCCAAAGGTGTTATGTTTATGCCAATATGATGCTAATTGTTTGTGGACTGTTTTTCTTACTGTCCTCTTTCCACAATGTGTTCATAAAAGGCAGAAGAATGACAAGAGTAATCATACTTATTTAAGTAAACATTCTGAAAGTCCATTAATCAGGGGACTCCAGGTGAACTGTATGTTCTACTAGTTTTCTACTAGTTTAGCAGGGTTTAGTTTTAATGCTGTCATCTTGTCTGTTGGCATGAGGTGAAAATGTTAAACTTCTGTTACTTGCAGTTGAAACTCAAATGTCTATTTCCAGAAAAGCCAACTCGCTCTTAATCATTGAGACAAAGATCAGTATCAAGTATAGTTATATTATAATGTGACTAGGAAATAAGTACCAAACCATTGTTCTAAAATCTCTTTTGTTAAAAGTTTTTTTTTTTTTTTTCTTTTTTTTGAGACAAGAGTCTCACTGTGTTGCCCTGGGTAGAATGCTGTGGCATCATAACTCACAGCAACCTCAAACTCTTGAGTTTAAGCGATCTTCTTGCCTTCCCCTCCCCAGTAGCTGGGACTACAGGCACCTGCCACAAACATTAGTTTTTCTGTTTTTAGTAGAGATGGATCTTGCTCTTGCTCAGGCTGGTCTTGAATTCCTGAGCTTAAGTGAACCACCCACTGTGGCCTTCCAGAGTGCTAAGGTTACAGGCCTGAGCCACCATGCCCAGCCTTGCTAAAAAAGTATTTGTGAAATTAATTTTATAGAATTTCCTTCAAAGTAAGTTAATCCACACAAAAATTAACTTCAATGTATATAATGTTTCACTTACTGAACTCCACTTCTGAAAAGTCTAAAACCAGGCATGGTGGCTCACGCCTGTAATCCCAGCACTTGGGAGGCCAAGGCAGGTGGATTGCCTGAGCTCACAAGTTCGAGACCAACCTGAGCAAGAGCAAGACCCTGTCTCTAAAAAATAGCCGGGTGCTGTGGTGGGTGCCTATACTCCCAGCTACCTGGGAGGCTGAGGCAAGAGAATTGCTTGAACCCAAAAGTGTGAGCTAAGATGCCATGGCACTCTACCAAGGGTAACCAAGTGAGACTTTGTCTCAAAAAACAAAAAAAAGAAAGAAAAAAGAAAAGTCTAAGTTTAGTATATACTAAAGGGAGGATGGATGTCTTTGTTTTTAAAATTCCTCTTATTTATTGATGGATTGATTTTGAGGCAGTCTTGCTCTGTTGCCCAGGCTGGAGTCCAGCTCAGCACAGCCTTGACATCCTGGGCTCAAGTGATCCTCCTGCCTCAGCCTCTGGAACAGCGAGGATGTGCCTCTGTACCTGACGTCATTTGTATTAAAAGTAAATTATTCCAGGTAGTTTTGATGAGTGAACATGTTTTGGGGCCCCTGGAATGTTCTGTATGACCTTGAGGATAATGCACATGTAGCAATGTGAATTTTGCCGGTGGGTCCTGTTGCTTCTGCATTGGGCCCTGCTTACCTGCTTCTTATCTTTATAAGCTCCAGACTGTGGCTGTGGAAGTTAGTCTGGGCACACCTGAGCCCAGGGACATTGGGGGTACAAATGGTCTTATTAGGACGTTTTGACTTGGACGTGCTTTCTTAGGGCCTAGGCCTTTACACTTAAGCAAGGAATCTAGGTGATGGGGCACACTTGGCGTCCAAGTGGCTCCATAGAAACTGGGAAAACACAACGGCTGTCTCTTAATAAAGTATGCTCAAGCTGTCCTGGCAGGTGACTTAGGTATTATGCTGAGTCACCAAGACTGCCCTTTCAAAGGGCTCCTTGCACTCAATGATGAGTGTGGCAGAAATATTAGAACAGTTCCATTCCTGGGAACAAGAGCACTCCTCTGAGAGCAGCTTTGTCCTGAGGATTCTGCGCTGGCCTCACTGGGCCCTGAGACTGCACGGCTTCAACCTCTCAGACTTGCGTTGCAGATGGACGTCCTTCCTAGCCTTTCTCAGTCCCCTTCCCTCGGCCCCATTTTCTCTCTATAAACATCTCCTCTAATACATAGTAATACATAAGATTTTAGTAATTATAAATAAGTTGAAAATGTGTCTTTGATAGCTGAGAAACAAATACCCTAGACCTGCCGTCTCTGACTAGTCAGTTCTTGGCTTGCTGGTGTGTGGAAGATGGCGCTACCTCACAATGGTAATTACTGCCATGACCACCATATAGAAAGGTAATTGGGGCTTATAATGATTTCCTCATGCCCAAATTACCATTACAACACAAATATTAAGTTATAATGTATTTTTTCTATACATTATAACTTAATTATAACTTATAACTTAATACATTTCTATAATGTATTTTTTTGTAGGTATGTTTTATTATGTCTTAGTTATTGTATTAGCACGGGATTCTTGCTTGAATAGACAGATTCTGCCACCAGAGTAATCTCACCCTCAATCTAAATATACAGGGAGAAACTTGTTACTATTATGTTTAGAAATTATGATGTCTAGGAAAAAGCAAAGATAGTTTGGATAAAAACATATTCCCCTGTGTTATTTAATATATGAATAAGTGAAATTTTTTAAATTGCAAAACGTTTTTCTAGAATTTAATTTGCTGGAAAAAAACCCCTGAGCTGAAGTGAGCAGTGAAGATGGTGGACTAGGAGTGGGCTGCACACACCGGTCAGGGAGAGTGATGTATCAACAAAACACCGGAGAAGCGACCGGAACACTGGAGGGGAAACACTTGGTGGGAAGGAGCAGGGTGGGCCAACCACTCAGCAAGATCAGAAGGTACTTGGGGGAGGTGTGTGAGAAAGGGCAGGAGGAGAGCCCTGAGATGTCCCCTCCCCTCAGACACTGTGACCTGAGCTAATGAGGCTCCCCCATCACACACCACAGACCTCCAGACTCATCAGGGTACTGCTGGGAGAGGTGCGGTGACATGATCTCGGAGAGGGGGGCATGGCATATACCTTCAGGCTTCTGTTCTGTGTTGCTGCAACTGATGTCATTCTGAGCTCTCAGGTCCAGAGCACTAGCTCTGTGAGGTTTGCTGCAGCCCACTCTGCATCACTCCTGCTGGGCTGGGGAGGGAGTGGGGAGAGCAGACACTCTCATGTGCCTTGTGACTAGGAACCAAGTACCCCTCCTCCATGGAGGATTTAAACAGAGCAGGGGCTGAGGGGCCCCACAGCTGAGAAGCCCCATAGTGACTGCCTCAATGGGACCTGTGTAAGAGTAGAGCCCCAGATGCCTGGTGTGCTGGCCCCTTGGCTGTGCCCCTGTAGCTCCCACATGCTACATGGTGGGATGTGCCCCTGTGGTCCCATGCTGTGCTATCAACCTGCTAGCTGTGTGCCACCATTGCTCCTAGACCTAGGTGGAGAAAACATCTGCAAACCTGATACCCATTACCCCTGCCTAAAAAGCTTCATCCAGTTGCCACTGCCCAGGGGAGACCTGGGTGGAGTAATCACATGCAACACCCCATCACCCAGCCCCCTGAGCTCCTAGCAAAGGCTGGGCATCAACCCACCACTGCATGTGAAGATCCTCTAGCACTGGATGGGCTATGACAGTCACAGGGGTTGGGGGGAGGACAAGGCACAACAGGTCCTTGATACTTCCACCCCTCTCATGCTGGATCAGTCTTCTGGAGCAGAACACAAAAGGGCCATCTGGGGACCTCTTCTTGCTAAGTAGAAGAGTTCCAAGCAAGGGGGAAGAGGTGTGCTGCAAACCTGTCTGCGGGGAGCTGAGAGAAGAGGCTTCAGATGACAGGAAACCTGCAAAAGAACTCTGGCAACTCGGAAAAACAAGCTAGTCTGGCACCCCCAAAGAATCTACTGCAACAGATCCCAACCAAAAGGAAGTTGTCAAAATGTCAGAGACATTTGCCAGAATATGGATGGCAAATAAGTTAAATTGGATTGAAAAGTTTAACACAAAAAAACAAAAACAAAAATTTCAAGACATCAATGAGAAAAAGTCAGTAAAAACAGGACAATATAAGGATACAACATAACTCAAAGAAATGCAAGAGAACTTCTCATTCAGAGAACTTCAAAATACAGCAGAAAGCTTCAGGAAGAGACTGAAACAACCAGAAGACTTGACCTTACAGGAGACAGGATAATTGGTTTTGCCTCACAAAAATTTAGCATTTTATGTAATACGGTCTACTAGTCTTTTACTTTATGACTTCTGAGTTTTGGGTTTTGCCTTGGTAGACATTATCCACCAAAAGGCTATCAAAAGATATTTCATGTTTTTATTTCTGTTAGGTTTTTGCCCTATGTTTAGCTCTTTATTTATATTTGGTATGAGATGCAGATGTTCCCTGTATTTTTACCCCCAAACATGCCAATACTGTTTATTGAATGGTATGTCTTTTTCCAATAGTAAGGAACTTTTAAAGTACGTTTATGATTTCCTCTAAATATTTGGTACCATGGTTTATAACAGACTCTGTCAGCTGACAACATTTCCAGAATATATTGAATTAAAAATCTTCTGGAAATTTACAGTAGGTGTTGACTTGAGAGGAGTTGGTATTAATTTAAAGAGGAGAAAATATTTCATTTTTATGTCAACATCCCAGATATTGAAAACTAGCTCTTTTCATTGAGAAGCCAGGAAGTTTTTTTTGATCAAATACTTTGCTTCCTTTTATAAATGATAGTAAATAAACAAAGGGGGCTTATGTTCTTCCTTTTAGATTTTATTTTTTGTTTTCATGTGATTTTCTACTTCTTTTGAGTCCTTTCTCTAGTCAGTTTTTAAGTGAAACTTCTGATTTTCCCAACATACACAGAATATTTGCCCAAATATCTGGGTTGTCTGTAGTCAGTTAAATTGACACAAAATTAACCATCATACTTAGAGTAAGACATGATGACCAGAACTATAACTTAGTAGGTCTCTGATTATTATCCTAGCCCTTGGCTAAGGATATAATGTAAAATTTATCACCTTTTGAAATTCTTTAAGATTATTCTTACTTAAAAATGAATATTAAAATCAGATACACTGTGTTCATTTCTCTTTTGTAATTTTTTATGTGTCCTATTGAGTTGATTATTTTTAAGACACATCAATCATTCAATAACATATTAAATGTTATAGAATCAAATTGTTAATGATATAAATAATGATTGGCTTATATTTTCCTTGAAATTCATTTTGCAAAGAGAGACGAGAAGATCTCAATAATGTCTGTAGACATTAATTTTAGTGTTTTTTAAAAAAAGACTTAAGTAAATTTTTATTTGATCCTACTTATTATTTAATTTTACATAATTTATTAAAATATGTAATTACATTGGACTAGAACCTTCCTTACATTTTACATGGTGATAAAAAGATTTTATTTCACCTCTTTTCTTTTTTTCAGTCAGTCTCAAAACCTTTTATAAATGTTGGTACTTAATGTACTTTGGTGATGAAATGCTATAAAAGATTTCCATTTTACAAATACTAATTAGCACCAGAGGGGATTGAAGGTACAAATCCAAAGTACCGATTACAGCTAATGTCAGGCTTAGTCAGAACATGCAGTCACCTCCAAGGTATAGTTTAAAGAATGCTGACAGAAAGTTTGTTTAGTCTGAAATGCCTGGCCTTTGGACAGTGCAGGGAGAATCACCTACCAGTTGGAGATGGACCTTGGTTGAGAAGAGTTTCTTTGGCAGGAAAAATTCCCTTTGAAAAGGTTAAGTATATCACTTCCTAACCATTTATGTCAAACTAATCAAAATAATAACTCACCTTGGTGATTGGGAGTTTTAGTTACTAATTAGGCAGGAGGAGGCTAAACAGGCGAATAAACTGGACTTTAAATTCTTTTGAAACAAGTTCAAGGAATGCTGGGACATCTACCCGAGGCTTGATGGTCTGTCTGCTTCTTCACGTCACACATTCTCTCATTTAATTGTGTAAGTTTCAGTTAAGCTTTGATGAATCTCCTGTTGGAACAAGTGTACGAAAGAATAGTTAGTTCTATAAGGCCAAACATTTTCTTTGCACATGCAGCACTGATCTCCCCTGATGTTCTCACATCTTCCTTACAATTCTCTTTGAAGCTGCCTTGGAAATTCAGCCTTGCAAGAATCCTACCAGGATTTTCTTATCCATCTCCCTTGTGGGTCTGCAGGGAAGATGTTTGATCTTGGCATTTAGCAGAATTAGCTGACGGTGATCTTCTACACACAAAGCCAAGGAAGCCAGTTGTCCTTTTCATCTGCATCTTTTTTCCCCCTTGAGCCCTTGCTGTGCTCGGACTTTTTTACACACACGTACTGTCTCTTGAGTGTCCATCCTCTCTGGTAGCTCATGTACCCGCCCAGAAACTTGAAGGACCCAATAGCCTCTGCACCCTCTGCTGGTGCACACAGATCTGGACACAGCAGGCCCCAAGCTTTATGGTATTAGGAGATTTGGAAGTGACTGCACACTCCCTGAAATGTCCTCTGTCCTGACTTGTCAATCTTTGGTTATGTGCATATTGTCCCAATGATCCAAAGAGATTTGCCAACCTTTCTGATGCTTCCGTTTATTCTTAAACTAGAAAAGGAAAAAAAAATTTACAAAGTAAAGAGTCCAAAATGTGTGATCAAATGGACTGAGTAAAAAGTGATTCTAATTTCTTTTTCTCAAACTTTGAAATTTTTTCTAGTTTTTTTTTTTTTTTCTGCAGTTTTTGGCCAGGGCTGGGTTTGAACCCACCACCTCCAGCATATGGGTCCAGTGCCCTACTCCTTTGAGCCACAGGTGCTGCCCTTCTTTTTCATCCTTTTTTTTTTTTTTTCTAGTTTTTTACTTTTAAAAATCCACAGGTTTGGAGCGACAGTGATGCAAGATGGCAGCCACCACGGGCTTGGGAGTAAAAGTCCCTCGCAATTTCCGACTGTTGGAAGAACTTGAAGAAGGCCAGAAAGGAGTAGGAGATGGCACAGTTAGCTGGGGTGTAGAAGATTAGGAACACATGACACTTACAAGATGGACAGGGATGCTTATTAGGCCTCCAAGAACAATTTACAAAAAACGAATATGTAGCCTTAGAAATAGAATGTGGACCTAAATACCCAGAAGCACCCCCCTTTGTAAGATTTGTAACAAGAATTAATATGAATGGAGTTAATAGTTCTAATGGAGTGGTGGACACAAGAGTCATATCAGTGCTAGCAAAATGGCAGAATTTAGATAGCATCAAAGTTGTCCTGCAAGAGCTTCGGCACCTAATGATGTCTAAAGAAAATATGAAACTCCCTCAGCCACCTGAAGGACAGTGTAACAGCAATTAATCCAAAGGAAAACCACAGGCCCTTCCCCTCCGCCCCATTCAATTTAAGTCATTACTTTTCACAGTAGTAAATTTTCTAGATACATCTTGTAGACCTCAAAGCATTGGAAAGGAAGGTCCCATTCAAAGGCAATTTATCTTAAGATACTGTCAATGATACTAATTTTTTGTCCATTTGAAATATATAAGTTGTGCTATAACAAATCATCCCATCAAGTGTAACCACTGTCCATGTAGCTGAACTTCTGGGATCAAGAAAGTATGTTTAAATTGGTTCCCATCATAACTGGTGGGGCACATCTAACTCAACTGTGAAAAGAGGCATCACACAATCACCTTGCTGCTGATTACATGGCCTGGGGTCTCTGCCTTCTCTCTATTCCCTTGCCCCATCTCCTCCCTCCCTGCAACAGCCTCTAGCTTGGGGGCTTGTTAGAGTAAACATGAAAGTTTCGGGTCACAGCCTATGGGACTACTGCTGGGTGTGTGGGGTGCTTTGTCTGCACTTCTGATTTCTTTAAGTCTTAAATGATGCCCCCTTCCAAGCTATCATCCACTTCCCACTCTCCTCCACTCCCACCCTTGGCCAAAGCATAGATTGTTACCCCTTTGCTCCCCTCTGAGATTGGCCTTTGGTGAGGAATTCAGAGCTTTCCCCATATCTTCTCTCCCCCACCTTTATCAAGGGGTGCTGCTTTCTCCTCTCTCCTCCTCAAGTCCCTCTTTGCACTGTCACCACCCAACACTTTCCATGACACCTCCTTGCTTTGGCCAAAAGCCATCAGGTAAGGTTGGAGAGTCTCTGACCTCCCTTGTTTAGTTTTGGAATCACATTTATTCCCTCCACCAGCCTAGGAAATGAATGGGGTCCTCAGCCCTGCCACCTCTGCTGTCATCATCAGCTGATGCATTTTTTTAGCTCAGGTTTTGATAAGGTGAACAGTCACCAGGGTTACTCAGACCTGCCTGCTCTCAGAGTCCTTGGTAACTGGGAGAAAGCCCACAT
>CAUYRH010135701.1:0-17667 GCA_963574655.1 Perodicticus potto | reverse complement strand
TTCGTCAGGTGGCGGGAGTGCCGTGACGGTACATCAGGTGGAGGCAGTGCCGTGCCGGTACTTCTGGTGGCGGCAGTGCCGTGAAGGGACGTCAGGTGGCGGCAGTGCCGTGACGGTACTTCAGGTGGTGGCAGTGCCGTGACGGTACTTCAGGTGGTGGAAGTGCCGTGACGGTACTTCAGGTGGTGGAAGTGCCATGACGGAATTTCAGGTGCTCAGTTTCAGGAATGTGCTGCTCTTTGTTTCAGATGTAATAAACTAAACTTTTGACTCAATCAGACATTTCAGATTTAATGACCTAAGAGGATGTTAAGCTAGTAATTCAGGTCAGGCCTCACCAGCCTCTTATGTCCTTCAGTTCTGATGAGGTTCAGTTAGGTCCTGTGCGGAGCAGGGATCTTAGACGATGTGACTTAATGGAGAAAAAAATGGCAAGTTGAGAATTGCCATTTGAGAGTTTCTTAGACATTTGAGGTGTTGTATAAGCAGTTGATTCTATTAATGGCTTAAGTATTTTTCTTTTTTCCACCCAGTGTGTATTTTTCTTATGTATGTTTCAAACCATTAAAAAATGATAATAGAAGAAACATCACTAGGTCACTGAAATTTATCTGTCATCAGATGCTTTTAGTTTATATTTTATGCATTTATGCATTTGAGGCCTTAGATTCTTCCACGTTCAGTAAGATTTTGAGCAGAATTTAAAAAGTGACTAAATAGTAGATATCTAAGGCCTGTTTATTTTTTTACAGCTTGACTGAAACATAATGCCCTATCCAGTTTCCTTGTGGTTATAGATGTGAAAGGCGTTCAGCTTAGATTTTTTCACCTTATTGTATTATTCCTATTTTTTTTATATCTTATACTGTTTAATTTGAATAGTTTTTGTTAAATATTTAAAAAGATTTATATTCTTTTTTTTTTTTTGAGACAGTCTCAAGTTGTCGCCCTCGGTAGAGTGCTGTGGCATCACAGCTCACAGCAACCTCAAACTCTTGGGCTCAAGCGATTCTCTTGCCTCAGCCTCCCAAGTAGCTGGGACTACAGGCGCCCGCCACAATGCCCAGCTATTTTTTGGTGGTAGTTGTCATTGTTGTTTGGCGGGCCCAAGCTGGATTCGAACCCACCAGCTTTAGTGTATGTGGCTGGTACCTTAGCTATTTGAGCTACAGGTGCCAAGCCAAGATTTATATTCTTAAAAAATTTTAAAGATTTTTTTTTCTTAGAACAAGTCTTTATAATTTATAGTGTACATCAGTGGGGAGAAATAAAAATGCTTTGTAAATTCTGAAATCCCGATTACCTGAAATCTGCATCTGTTTTTTTCCCTTGTAGGTGATATTAGACAGTTACCCAGTATTGAGCCTGGTAACTTGCTGAAAGATCTTTTTGAGACTCTCAAGTCGAGGAATTGTGCTATCGAGCTCAAGACAAACCACAGAGCAGAATCGCAGCTCATCGTGGACAATGCCACGAGGTACCACACAGCCGGTGCTAGTTTCCCTCCTTTGTCTTGAGAATAAAAGGCTAAGAACCTTGACTTTGAATTACAATGATTTAGTGCACTACTTACTGTGCCTTGAGCAAACCTTCCCTTCAACTGTATGCCACTTGGCCCATAGTTAGAAAAACAAAGTTGAATGTTTTTCCTTACTGACCCAATATAAGTTATAATTGAAATTTAGGAAGGGGTGGCGGCGCCCGTGCCTCAGTGGGTAAGGTGGCGCCCCATATACTGAGGGTGGCTTGTTCGAACCCGGCCCCAGCCACACTGCAACAAAATATAGCCGGGTGTTGTGGCGGGTGCCTGTGTCCCAGCTGCTTAGGAGGCTGAGGCAAGATAATGACCTAAGCCCAAGAGCCGGAGGTTGCTATGAGCTGTGACATCATGGTAGTCTACTGAGGGTGACAAGGTGAGACTATGTCTCAAAAAAAAAAAAAAAAGAAAAAGAAATTTAGGAAGGGGCGTGTTTCCCTGACTTAAGTAAGGCACACACTGCCTGAGGGGCAGTTAGTGCAGTGTGAGGCTTAGGGACTTGGAACCGAGCTCTTGCAGAAGGAATTTCCCCTCACTTTTGTGGGGGAAGGCCCACATAATTTCACTCTGAGATGACTCCTGGGGGTGCCCAGGGCACCTTACTCCACTGTAGAGAAGAATCCTTTTCCCTTCATCGTCTCGTGAGCTTTGGACTCTCCTCCAAAAGCTCACAAGAGGCATTTGGTTTCTCCGTAATCTGTCTGTCAGGAAGTCACCACTGTCACCATTTCATGGCAGTTTTACTGCAGGTGTGTGCTGCGTGGTGACATTCTGGTCAAGTGCAGACCGTGTCTGTGATGGTGGGCTCATAAAATCACAATACCACGACTTGACTGCGCCTTTTCTGCATTGAGCTATGTTTAGATAGATGGCACAGGACAGGCTTCCACCGAGACCCTGGCTGTGTCACATGGTCGGGTGCGTGGCAGCTGCGGGGTCTAGGTCTGCCCGGAGTCTCCTCACTGCGTTTCCCAGAACACAGCCCTGTTGTCAGCATGAAGTGATGTTACTGCACTAAATCTGCAGCTGTGATGGGACCTTGGAGTACCGGGAGATTGTTTAATTGCCGTCTCACATTTCATCTTTGCTTTTTCTTCTTTATTAGTGAGTGCTGTCCTTTTTTTTTTTTGAGATAGCGTGTCACTATGTCTCCCTCAGAGTGCGGTGGCGTCACAGCTCACAGCAACCTCCAACTCTTGGGCTTAAGCGATTCCCTTGCCTCAGCCTCTCTAGTAGCTGGGACTACAGGTGTCCTTCATAATGCCCAGCTATTCTTTTTTTTTTTTTTCTTTTTGTTGCAGTTGTTTAGCTGGCCTGGGCCAGGTTCAAACCCACCAGCCTCGGTGCATGTGGCTGGTGCTGTAACCGCTACGGGTGCCAAGCCACTGAGTTCTGTCCTGTTGCTGGAGCCTCTTCCTGGGGGGTGTCGGAATCCAGGATCTGCAGTGCTGGCTGTCTGTGCCTGTAGACCCTGGTGGGGGGAAGAAGGGGTGACAGGGACAGGGCAGACAGCCAGGGCTCACTGAAGGAGAGAAATAATGAGCTGGGTCTGTAATATTCTGTCCCTGTTCTCTGCTTCTCTAAAAGCCACCTCATTTTTGACAGACGATGACTGTTCCAAGGTCCAGAATCTTAGAAGCATCTAAAGCACATTGGATTCTTAGAACTCAATCTTATCCGAAACTCAGGAATTTCTTAAAGTAACTTGGTGTCACTTGGGTTGACAGAGCCCAAATTTCGTCGTTTGTCTGAGTCTTCCTCCCTGAGTGTGTATTGGCTGTGGACCCCTGTGATGTCGGAAGGATGCCGTCTGTCCTGGGTCTAGGACAACACAAGAGATATGGGATGCTTCTCAGACTCTGATTAGGTCTACTAGAGCGATCTGCTTGCCTCTTCCCTCCCTTTCAACCTGGGTTTGAGAAAAGGCGAGGTGACAATGGCGGGGTTTCCCTCACAACCAGGCTGCTGCTGGGTCTGCTCGGGTGGTCTTTTCCATGAAGCTGAGGAGAGGTCCTGTGATGACCAGGCACCCACACCCAACTCAGTTTTCTGATGTGACTTGCTCATCTTGGAAAATACAAGAATGAAAGAAAGAGGAGGGAATAGCAGCAGATAGGAGTGGACACTTGGTCCAGCAGGGAACATAGGAGCATATGAACAGTGGACACAGGAGGGAGGGCAGAGCGTGGTGGAGTGGGCAGAAGAGGCCCCTGGAGCCCAAATTAATTCTAACAGAAGGGGAGGTGGAGCCACACAGGCCCGGCGTGGCGTGCTCCCCACGTCCCTGCGCTCTGTCTCTGTGGTCCTGGATGCCCCACTGGGCTTGGCTGAGCCTCACTTTGCTCACCTGGGACATGAGGCTGATGCTTCCCACGTGAGGCTCTTCTGTGGTCTGGACATAAGTGGGTCAAGTTCTTAGAGCGGTGCTCAGCAGGTCCCCTGATGGTTCTGATGCCTTTAGGTGCTAGGGGTTGGGGGCCCTGCATTGTAGTACAGTAGCTACTCGGTCTTCCACTGTCACACTCGCTCACTGTTTATAACGTAGAGCTGGGAGTCCTTTTCTCCGTCTTCATTATTATCTATTAAGAGATAGTAGTATAAGCTCTGATCATAAATGAACACATTTTTGGATGCTAATGTCTACGTGTTTTATTTTAGAATCTCAGGACGCCAATTTCCAGAATTTGATGCAGAACTAAATATCTCTGATAATCCAACATTCCCCATCTCAATTCAAGATAAGACATTTATTTTTGTTAGACTACCAGAAGAGGATGCCAGTTCTCAGTCATCTAAAAGTAATCATCGCTCTTGTAAGTATGAAATTCCAGGATATGAAGGGTTAAGTATAACTATTTCAGCTTTGTAATATATAGGAGGTCCGCAACTGACCACCTCCTCACCTTGCCCTGAGGCTCACAGACTGGCTGTGCACCCCGTGTGTGTGTCAGTATAGCAGGCCGGGTACCTTATGAAGACCACCTCCCTGTGTAGACCAGCTAGTTACAGTCCCTTGGGTGGGCTAAATGATTAGTTATACTTTTCTTTGATGGTAAAGATATCGCTAGTAAAAACAATGAGGTACTGAAAATAAACTAACTTATTAATGATCAAAAGCTGAATACCCTAGAATTTTGTGAGCTTTTGACACATAGTAAGTGCTCAGTAAGTATTTGTTGAGTGAAAAAATAGATAGATGATTTCATTAAAAATAAAGCAAAGCTCCAGTAATTGCCAATAGTTCCTAATAGTTCCGTTTTATACAGTGGACAAATGTTACTTCTAGTTATGGATGTGAGGGTGACAATGTGACAGGGTTAAGAAGGAAGGTGGGACAGGAGGTCCACTCTGCCGTCTGTCAGGCGGGATCAGCAGCACTGCCTGGGACGCTGGTGGGGTCTCAGATGGAGACGCTCATCGGTCATGAAGCACTACAGAGATGTCAGGGTTTTTTTTGTAGAGACAGAGTCTCACTTTATCGCCCTCAGTAGAGAGCTGTGGTGTCACAGCTCACAGCAACCTCCAGCTCCTGGGCTTAGGCGATTCTCTTGCCTCAGCCTCCCGAGTAGCTGGGACTACAGGCACCCGCCACAACGCCCAGCTATTTTTTTGTTGCAGTTTGGCCGGGGCTGGGTTTGAACCCACTACCCTTGGTATATGGGGGTGGTGCCCCACTCACTGAGCCACAGGCACCGCCAATCAGCTTTTTTTTTTTTTTTTTTTTTTTGAGACAGAGTCTTCTTATGTCACCCTCGGTAGAGAGCTGTGACATCACAGCTCACAGCAACCTCCAACTCTTCGGCTTAGGCGATTCCTTGCCTCAGCCTCCGAAGTAGCAGGGACTACAGGCGCCCACCACAACACCTGGTTATTTTTTTTGTTTTTGTTGTTGCAATTTTCATTATTGTTTTAGCAACAGGCCCAGGCCAGGTTTGAACCAGCCAGCTGGGGTATATGTGGCTGGTGCCAAGACAGAGGTGTCAGTTTTTGTGTCTAATAGATGTTATTAAATTAGCTATTGAAGTTAAGTTTAAATAGATGAAGCCTCTTCTGATCTTTTCTTACCTTATAAACTGACTTTGCAAACTTAAGAGGATAATGACGTACTCAAAAATAAGCACAGATTTAGATGGTTGTTAGCGAGGCTGCGTTGTAGTTGCAGGCCCACAGTACAGGATACACCTTTAAAGGCTTCTCTCTCGCTTTCTTTTCTCACGTGTGTGTGAGACCGAGGGGTGTCCGTGTTCTCTGCACACCTCTCTCCTGTGTCACTGTCTCACTTGCTCTGGGTTAGTGACCGGTCACATGTTACAATTTTCTTTTTTTTAATAAGTGGGATTGTGTAATACATGGTGTTCTGTGACATGCCTTTTTGGGTTTACTGATTGTAGAAATAACTTATATTCTTTAAAAATGTCAAATGATACAGAAGTGTTTAAAGTAAAATTTATGTTTCCAAGAGTCTTCCTCTCTCCTTTCCTCCCCGCCAGGTCACACCGTGGTGCAGGCTTGTCCTGTGAGCCGGTGTCGGTGCCTGTGTGTGACCGGCGTTAGTCATTTCAGTTTGGTGTAAATTGGATCGCAGGCTGCATGTTGTTTCAGGATTTAGAAGTGCACAGCAGACGTTTACAGGTGGCGTTAGTTTTGCAGCAGCGTGGTCAGTCACAGGTGGGGTAGCAGCAGATGCTCGGATGCTTAGCGGCTGTCTGTCTTTGCACCCCGCTCAGATCAACCTGACGTGTTGGTTTTATTTCTGGCCCCTGTTCTTTGCATCAATGAGAAGGTAACTTAGAGAAACACGTCTGTTCCAGAGTGGCTGCAGAACTTCCTTGATGTTGTTTTTCTATCCAGTTAAAAACTTCTCCTAGAACATTATTTTCTTCCTTAAGAAGATTGAGTGAATATTCCTCAGAGAAACATATACTGGCTTTTTGTTAAAGATCAAGTTGTGGAGTAAATTATACCTGTTGTCTCAAAGTATGAAGACCTAAGGCAGGATTCCTATCTGGGCTAGAGCTTCAGAGATGCTAAAATGTAGGAGACGTGTGTGTGTCAGGATCAGAACTGCCGTGTGTCAGTTGATCTGTAGGACACGGAAGAGGTCAAGAAGCAGGGACCGAACAGCGACACCCTGAGCTCCTCGCTGCAGCAGGTCAGGCTGGGCTGAGGGTGAGCTGAGTCTCGGCCCTTTTCCAGTAATTCACCTTCCTCTGAAAAAGGAGGGCAGACGCTGATCTGGCCTTCCCAGAGCAGGGCGCACAAGGCCTGGGCCTTCTGCCCCCACCCAGCGACCCATCTGCTGCCAAGGAAGCACACAGACCCTGATTTTGATGTCTGTCTCTCGATGAACGTTTGCCTTTTTACACTATAGTGGAGAGAGACCAGAGCACGCTGTGTCTCAGCTCTGCAGGGTGCAGGGCACGGTACAGGTGGATGCCACTTTGGTGACCATCTGGGTATGAAGAAGGGAGCCAGCTACTGGGCCCCATTGGGACAGGAGCCATCGTGGTGTAGATGTCGGAGGGCAGGCTGCTGTCAGCTGTGGGGTGTGAGCACCGCTGGACTAGATGTCTCCAGTTGTGCCGGGCAGCCTGCTGCTGCTGTGGAGATGGAACAGGTGGTTGGGGCAGGGGCCGCGGAGGTGTCAGGAAGTCGCTGATTTCCACTGACGTGGCTGTATTGCAGTATTTTAACTACCTACCCGCTAACTCCCAGCACTAAATGTGTGACAGTAGTAGCCTCACACAGGTGTTGTGAATATTGAGGGAGACCATACAATATAGAGATTCCCAAGTTGTGGCCACCACCACGGGTCACATAGGGCCTCACAGCAGCAGGTTTTGTGTTAGTGATTCTGTTGCACATTCTGTGCTCTTGAATTCAGCGCTCACAAACCAGCTGGTGCGCACAGTGAGTGCCACAGTGAGGAGCCCCCTGCGCCCCCGTGGGACGTCTGGACCTCCCCATCTGCGCCCTTTCCCCTGCTCTGGCTGGTGTAGGAATAATGCTGACTTTCCCCTCGTGAACGTACAGAAATTCTGAATTGGTTTCTCCATAGAAAGTATTACCATTTAATGATTTTCTGTGTTAACTTTTTTTTCTTCAATTATCAGATTTATATTCTGCAGTTAAAACTTTACTGCAAGAAAATGACTTAAAGGATGCAAAAACATCACAATTTATTGCATTTAGAAGGTAAAGCATTTATGACATTCTAACTTTATAATATAGCTTTTAATCTCATCATTTATTAATGTTTGGGTTCTGTTTGGATGGGAGACTCTCACATTTTATCACTTTCTTTTTTTTTTTTTTATGCGGTTTTCAGCTGGAGCTGGGTTTGAATCCGCCACCTCCAGTATATGGGGCTGGCACCCTACTCCTTTGAGCCACAGGCACCGCCCTTATCACTTTCTTATTTTGGGATATTTCTTATTTTCTTCTTTGAGGATTTTTTTGTTAGACATAGCAGAGGACATTTGCTAACTAGGGTTTTCTACCAAATATTATATTTAGAAACTCATAGGAAACCTGAATGGAACAAAAGTTTATGTTAAGATAAAACTTACAGGTTCGGTGCCTGTGGCTCAACGGGCTAAGGCGCCAGCCACGTACACCTGAGCTGGTGGGTTCGAATCCAGCCCGGGCCTGCCAAACAACAATGGTGGCTGCGACCAAAAACTGGCCAGGCGTTGTGGCGGACGCCTGTAGTCCCAGCTGCTTGGGAGGCAGAGGCAGGAGACTCGCTTGAGCCCAGGAATTGGAGGTTGCTGTGAGCTGTGAAGCCACGGCACTCTATCCAGGGTGACAGCTTGAGGCTCTGTCTCCAAAAAAAAAAAAAAGATGAAACTTAACAAAAATACTTTTTCCTGACTAAAGTTCTGGAAACTTTGTAGAGAATGCTGAAGAGGGGTAGAGAGAGGGTAATTGGTGGGACCACACCACTGGTGCATTTTACAAGGGTATATGTTAAATGTACTAAGTGTTGAATATAAATGTGTTAACACAGTAACTAAGAAAATGAGGTGAAGGCTATGTTAACCAGTTTGATGAAAGTATTTCAAATTGTGTATAAAACTAACACATTGTACCCCATAATTGCATTAATGTACACAGCTATGTTTTTTGTTTTTTTGTTGTTTTTTTTGCAGTTTTTGGCTGGGGCTGGGTTTGAACCTGCCACCTCCAGTATATGGGGCTTGCACCCTACTCCTTTGAGCCATAGGCGCCACCCAACACAGCTGTGATTTAATAAAAAATAAATAAATAAATAATAATGCCGAAGAGGTAAATGAGCACTTACTGATTGTGACCGTGCCTCTCTGTGTGTTTCAGGCAGGACTGCGACCTCGTTAACGACTGTTGCTGCCGGCACTACACAGGTCACCTCACCAGGTGTGTCCCTGGGCGGCTGCAGGCCTTCCGAGATTCTCTGTTCCTCTGTTTGCTTTGACTTTTATCACCTGTAGCCACATATTTAAAGCTCTTTTTTTTCTTCATCTGTGAAATTACAATCTCTTCAATTAAACACAGGTGTCCATGTAGTTCGTGATTTAAAATAGCCAGATTGCTCATGACCTTTGTTGACACCTGTATAATGTATATTCTTAGGAATCAACTTTGGTAGTGAGTGTGATATGAAGAAAAATAAGGAATGGAATTTTCCTCGTGGTTCCCAGGCTGGCAACCCACAGCAAGTGTGGGGATTCAGGCAGAATGTAAAAGCGTAATGTGTGTAGCACTGGGGCGTCTGCAGGAGCACCTTGGTGTGTGTTGGTGTTGTGGGGGTAAGATAGCCAGCCACTCTGTCCACACACAGGGAAAATTAATTCAGTTCTTTTGAATTTAATAATACCTGCTTTTTTGCTCAGTATTGAGATCTTAGAGATGTACAGTTCCTGTCTGCTAAGGGAAAAGACCCAAAAATCTGTGGTAGGAAAGTTAACAAACAGCTAGGAGGTGTAGACATGAGGCCACATGTGGGTCACTTTGAAAGTTTTGAGGTACACAAAAATCAAGGAACATAAACTCCATGCGGATGGAAGCGAATGAAGCTCTCTTGCAACATGGATAAGCTGAGTGGGTTGAAACTTGCACAGGTGACTCAGAAGGGACGCGGTTGAGTATGTTTTTTGGAATTGAAATAATGGACCATGACACAGTCTGTCTCAGAACTTCCATAGTGACCCACACTCAGAGTTTTAGTAACTTGTGTGTGCGTGTTACTGGCTGGTGTCAGAGTAATGCTGACTTTCCCCTGGTGAATGTACTGAAATTCTGAATTGATTTAAATTAATACACGTATTGGTTCCCACATATGTGAAAGAGGCTTCTGGCACAGAATTTCCCTTGTGGAGTTGTAGTGAGAATGAGATGAAGTAATGAAGCTTGCAGCACAGTGACTGGCAGGTCCCCACCGTTTGGCCCATTTGCTGCTATTCTAGTAAGTGTCCTGGTCATTTCAACGGGAGACTGCGTGAGTGCGGTGAGACCCAGAGCCGGCAGTGACAGGGGAAATCGGAGAGGAAGGGTGACTTTCAAAGGAAGACTCAGATTTTTGATCAGAATACAGAAGGAAGAAGAGAAATTAATATTTATGCCAAAATTTGTAACTTGAAGCATTTGGCTGGGAATGTAGCTGAGTTTGAGATGCAGAGTGTGTGTGTGTAAATAATCAGATAATTTCTTGCTGACAGAGAACAAAAATGATGCACAGAAAGTGTGGGAATTATTTTGATAATTGGATTAGGTCTCAGAGTTAACATTTAAACAAATGAAATTAAAGATTCCTAAACTTTGATGATGTATTTTCTAACCCAGAGACCATCAGAACAGACTTATATTTGGAACTGGTGATAAAATCTGTTGTACCAAAAACGCATACCTCTCCGAGTTGCTGCCTGGAGATACCTCTGATGGTGAGCAGAGCAATGATCTGGATGCCGGTGATCAGGACTTTCGTGGTGCCCCTCGCAATCTCTCTAAAAAGAAGCATGACTTTGAAAGTGATATTCGACTGTGCAATGGAGAAATATTTTTCATAACACAAGTAAGTGAAAACAAAAACAATACCTTTTTGCCAAGCACTGGCATACGTATTCCCACTGCACTGTGATCCGGAATGTTGGTGTATGGGAGCTGACCGTCTGCAGTACTGGGTTAAGGAGTTTTGCATCCACGTTTGTGAGGGAGATTGGTTTGTAGTTTTCTAGTGATGCCTGGTTTTGGTATCAGAATAATGCCAGCCTTATATATGAGTTAGGAAGTACCCCTTCTTATTTTCTGAAGAATTTGTGAAGGAATGTATTTTTAAGTGCACTGAAATATTTGAGTAACAAGAACAAGGCACAAGTGAGGCCAATGTTGTAAGAAGCATCATTTCCTTGGTTGCTACTTAAATACAGAAACTGTAGAAGTGGCTGCCCCACTGTTGTTCTCACTGTGTTGACACCTCCTACACCAGAAATACTGTTGGAAAGCTGAGGAAGAGTGAACTTTCAAAGACTCTTTGCAGACTGGTGCAGTAAGTATAGGAAATGACACGCGTAGTCTTCACGGTAAGAAAGCACAGGCGACAGTCAAGCTGAAGCTTTAGGAACTGGAAACTTCTGTCTGTGTTATTGACACATTGTTCACCGGCAGTTGTATGTAGCAGCTGTGCCATGTCACCGGCTGCCTCTTGGTGACATGGTCAGAAATGCTTTTACTGGCGGTGCCTGTGGCTCAGTGAGTAGGGCACCAGCCCCATATGCCAAGGGTGGTGGGTTCAAACCGGGCCCCGGCCAAACTGCAACAAAAAAGTAGCTGGGCGTTGTGGCGGGCACCTGTGGCTCAGCGAGTAGGGTGATGTATCCCATATACCAAGGGTGGTGGGTTCAAACCCAGCCCCGGCCAAACTGCAACAAAAAAGTAGCTGGGCGTTGTGGCGGGCGCCTGTAGTCCCTGCTACTCAGAAGGCTGAGGCAAGAGAATCGCCTAAGCCCAAGATCTAGAGGTTGCTGTGAGCTGTGACACCACGGCACTCTACCAAGAGCGACAAAGAGAGACTCTGTCTCAAGAAAAAAAAAAAAGAAATGCTTTTACCATATCCTGCACGGTCAAGCTGGCTGTGCAGGGGCAGACACGTTACCTCGTGACCCGTCAGCAGTGTGTTATGCCCCCTGGATGTGGATATGCTCGGTTTGTGCTCAAGAGTCAGTTTCAAGCCTTCTGAAATTCTTACTTGTGAGGGGAGAGCCTGTTCTTCTGCTCACAGGTGCTTATGTTTTATGTTCAACACAAAGATGTCTTTACTGTGCTTATTTGGAGACACACAAAATAATTCTTTGTTTTGGTGACAGGATGTAACTGATGTAACTTGTGGAATTAAAAGGTATTTGACCATTAGTAATATGGCTGGTTTGGAAGTAACCGTGGATTTTAAGAAACTAATGAAATATTGCCGCATAAAACATTCATGGGCAAGAACTATTCACACTTTTCAGGTAAGAGTTGACTTTTATAAAGCTATTTAAGTTGCTTACCAAGATATGGAACTTTGCATTGTTTTCTTTATAAATTTTGTTGCTTTTATTTTTTTAATTAGGACCCCCAAATGCACAAAAGTACAGGAAGTGCCACACACATGGAGGTGACGTGACCAAGGTCTCCCCTCCGTGCCTCAGGCACCAGTGTGGCTTGTTGGCTTGTCTTTATTTAAAATTTTGATACTGTGTTCATCAGGGATATTTTTGTGCCTTATTTTTGATTTTTAAAAATACTACATTAAAATACTCTTCGTCTTGATTGCCGAGTTTCTGGCTACCTCTGAACTTCTGTGGCTGAGGTAGGCGGCAACCTGGCCTGACCCTAGACCTGCACCTGCCCCTCCCCCAGCGGCTTCACCCCGACCTTGGTGAATGTCCTTCCTCCTCGTGCAGAAACCAGCTCTGTGCTCGTTTGTCGTGTTGCCGGGTCACTTGTGCTGTCACGCTATTTTTATATGTCTGCAGCCTGTGTTTCTTTTGGCCTAATAAACTTCTTTGGGGTGCAATCTGCATACACAGTTTAATTATGAAGTGGATGAGCTTTGACAGATGTATCCTCTTTCTCTGCCTTTGTGAGGACGTTTTCTTTTAATTTTAAATGTATTTGGGAATGATGTTAGATCTCAGAAGAGTGGGAAAGGTAGTACAGAGAGTTCCCGTGTACCTTCACCCAACTTTTCTTAAAGTTAGCATTTTATAGAACATGACGTGTTTGTTAAAACTGAGGAGGAACTTGTGCTGTGCCCCGGCCAGCTGAGCTGCACGCCGCATCTGAGTCTCACTGTTTCCAGTGTCCTTTCCCATCCTGGGATGGTGTGTTGTGTTTAGTGCAACTTGCTTTTAAGCTTTATTTGAAGACCCTTGAGTTCTCATAAGCTATCTGGTTCTGTTATTTGTCTTATGTTTTGAGCTTCTTGCTCTACTCTTGAGTTGTGGGCCCTTTTAAAAAGCCATTTCAAATTCTTTTTAGAACCAACAAGGGGCAAGTTAATAAATAAAACTCATCCACTTGAAGAAAACCCAAGACTCTGTTCTAGTGAATACTTACTAGGGAAGGTATGTGCCAACTTAAAATTTTTTACATAAAAGTGAGCGATGATGCAGCCGCCTCATTAAAACAACAGAACAGGAGCAGAGAGGAGCAAATTTATGGTCTAGTTTTTCTGAATGAAGAAATGACAAGTGGAGGGGTCTTTGTTATCACTGGGTTGAGGTTGGCGTGGACAACATCCACTGGCTCGAGTTCCTGTTTCCTCTCTCGGCCCTGAGGATGCTGTTGGCTGCTGTCACCACACTGTGTCTCTTCCGGGTTCAGTCCTGCTCGACAGACACCTGTCCGTCAGACTCTGTTCTTGGTGTTTGGTGTAGGTCAGTCTGTGAAAAGGGCAAGAAAAGGTCTGCATCATGGCAGGGACAGGCATTGTTGTAAAAAAGTAGACTACTTGTGATGTTAGAAGGTGGTAAATTCTGTGAAAAAGACGTGGGGTGGATGAAATTCTGATTTCTAAATAGAGTGTCATTGTTAGCCCATCAAGAAGATGACATTTGACAAAGATGTCCTTGTGAGGAGGTGGAGGAATCAGCTTGGAGGTGTTTGAGAGAGGACTGTGCCGGGAGGGGGCCCGCCTGGCATCTGGAGCAGAGCAAGACCAGCACGGAGCCCTCTGAGGGGGTGTGGGGCTGGTTCACCCCGGGGCCTTTGAAGGCCTTCACTGTCCTTTTTGGTGGCCACTAGCCACGGGTAGCTAGTGAGCCCTGGAAATGGGGAGCTGATCGAAGGAGCTGAATTTTAATTTATAAAAGTGATAAAAGAGGGCAGCACCTGTGGCTCCAAGGAGTAGGGCGCCGACCCCATATGCCAGATGTGGCGGGTTCATACCCAGCCCCGACCAAAAACCGCAAAAAAACAAAAACAAAAACAAAGTGATACAAAGTTTGTCATTGAATGTTTGGAATAGCGTGGGTATGTGAATCTCCTTTTTCAACCATAAATTTTATGAACTCTAAATAGGTTCAGTGTTTCTGGTGACAGTTGAGTGTCCCAAATTGAGTTGTGCTATGTGTTTAAAATACAGAATTTGAAAGATTTTGTCCTCTACTAATCATTTTTTATGTTGATTATATGTTGATAATATTTTGGATAATGTTATATAATGCAGGTATGTCATTAAAATTAATTTTGTTTCTTTGTTAATGTGACTACTGGACAATTCAAAGGGACACATATTTATGAGTTATGTTTCACTGGCCGGTGCTGTTAGACTCGGCCCTTACTCTGAGATGAGGAGCCAGGAGATTGTGGCTGTTCACACGGCTGCCGGGTTGAGGAGCACAGGTGAAGAATAGACACACATGTTATTAAAGCAACTGTGTACAACTCTCTCCTTAGAAAGTTCTCAGGATTCAAGGGGGATTTAAAGAAGTGGTCACTGAGGGAAGGTGTCCCCGCCGCACTTCCGTGCAGAGCACTGAGCTGCGCCCTGTGGCTGGTGCAGCCTGACAGTTCGGTTTTCATCGTCCTCCAGGAGGGAGGCATCAGAGCGTGGTTCTCAATCTTCCTAATGCTGCAGCCCTTTAATACAGTTCCCACAGCTTGAGAACCGCTACATTAGAGGAAGGACAGTGAGCAGGCGCGCTTGACGCCGGCGCTCCCGACGTCTGTCCTGACCATCTGTGCAGGGAACACAGGGCGCTGAGCTGGAATGGGCCATGTGGAGGCCGAGGTCTGAGGACAATGGCAGGGCTGACAGATGCTCCCGAGGTCTGAGGACACTGGCAGGGCTGACAGATGCTCACGTGTGGACAGAGCCTGGCACAGACGGGGAGGAGGCAGAGTCGGAAGGGGCTTGCACACCACATAGGCCACACAGGGGTGTCCAGCCCGTGGCCCACAGCCATGTGGATTGTTCAAGGGCTGATTCGCTCATTTGTGGTGTTGGACGTTGTGAAAATTACGCAGGGGCCCTTTTTTTTGCTTATCAGCTTTTGTTAGTGTTTGTGTATTTAATGTGTGGCCCAAGATAAGTCTTTTTCCAGTGTGCAGCAGATGGGAGGAGGGTTGGCTGCCTGGCGACTTAGGGCTTTGTCTTGCTAGCCGAGGAGCCGCTGAAGAGCTCTGAACAGTCTGACATGCCTGGAGCTGCACGTCCAGACCTTGAGCGGCTGCGGGGAGGACGGGCTGGAGGAGTCAGGTGCTGGGAGTTTGTGTTACTGCTGTCGCTTTTCTCAGTGCCACTTCGTGATGGAGAACTGGTCAGCTGAGTGTAGGCAGACTGTTTTCGTTCTTGGGAAGACACGATGTGAAGTCTGAGAGAAATGGCGCTGTGGAAAACGTTAGCATTTGTAGGACAGTATCACTTAATTGACTTCTGAGATCCAGCGGCCTTGGGAAGATGAGTTTGTCAGACGTTACGGTCTAAGGAGCTGGTTCAAATTCTCTGTCTGGGGAGGAGGAAGAGCTTTCTGTGCAGACTGGCTTCACAGTGGCTCTGTTTGCACAGCCGCTCCTGTTGGGGCCTCCGGTCCTGGGGGCAGCCACGCCTGGCAGTGCACCTACCACCTTCCTCCTGCGGCAGCGGCAATGTGGGGCAGTGAGGGATGTGATGGCTCAGGGACGTCTTCATCTGTGCTGATCTCCAAACATAGGAACTGAGAAAACCCCAATATTTGCATTTATTATATGGGGACACTGGATCTTTTTCTTGCCTTTCCAGTTTTTGGTTTGTTAAACTTAAAAAATAAAGATTCTCCAACCTGAGCAAGAGTGAGAACTAGTGTCCCCTAAAAATAGAAAAACTAGCTGAGCATCATGGTGGGCACCTGTAGTCCAGCTACTCAGGAGGCTGAGGCAGGAGGATTGCTTGAGCCCAGGAGTTTGAGGTTGCTGTGAGCTGTGACACTAGGGTACCCTACTGAGCGCAACAGAGTGAGACTGTCTCAAAAAAACAACAAAAAAAGGTTCATTGTTCTCCTTTTTATCTTGATAAAAATAATGTTTCAATAATGGGTAAATACAAGAGAGTAGAGGAATAGTCATCTATAGCTCTCCATTTGAAGACTAAGTCATTGAAATTTAGGCAGGATTTTCTTCCTTTTTGAGGGATTTATTTTGTTTTATGTTATGTGTTTATGTTCATTTTTTACATAACTTTTGTTAGAGTAATTTAATTTCTTTATATACTTGTGACCATTGTTTATATACATCTTTAAAATTTCTTTGTGTTTTAAAGCATTTTTGATGTTTGCAAAATAGTTTATTTAGAGTGTGTGTTCATTGAGCTGTTCTGTTACTGGCTGCTGAAGCATCCACTTGGTGTCCTGGCAAGAGACAGAGCGGATGGCACATCGTACTTGAAGCCCACGGTCGTTTCAGACTCTTTTATTGGGGAGGGTCCCACCTTGCCCGGGGCGTTCATGTTTGCTGTGGGTCTCTGTGCCCATTATGAGCCGGAGGGCCTGTCTCCCTGTCTCCTCTCCTCCCTGAGAGGCGTCTGCCGCCCTCCGTGGTTCCCTGGGCTCATCCTCACCTGTGTCGTTGCCTCCCAGGGGTCCGAGGAGCACACAGTCGTCTACGTGGTGGGCAGGGCCGGCCGGCAGCACTGGCAGCATGTCTACACCGCAGTGACCAGGGGCCGCTGCAGAGTGTACGTGATCGCAGAGGAGTCCCAGCTCCGGAGTGCCGTCAGGAAGACCAGTTTTCCCAGAAAAACACGTTTGAAACATTTCTTGCAAAACAGCCTCTCCCTTAGCTGTGCACCTCCAGCTGGAGATGGTGGGGAGCCCAGCATGCCACCAGCATCGCCACCTTCCACAGCTGCCGCTGAGATGGCAGCATGTGACGTCCCCAGGAGCAAGGCCTCTGCGGCTGTGGATGGGACGCTGCCCTCCCTGGAAAGATGGAGATTGTCCCTCGACGGAGTAGATGCAGACGAGGATGCGCTGCCAACACGAGGGTTCAAAAGGACCGGTGAAGGGAGCGGTGATGGAAGTCCCAGCAAAGTCCTCATGGTAGGAGCAGTTCTCGCACGTGTGCCATGTCAGTGTCTCCTGGTCTGTCCCGTCCCCGCCCTTGTGCCCAGTCGGTCCTGTCACTCTGCCTGCCTCTGTAGACCTGTGGGCTGTGATGTCCCCGAGCCTCTTTCCCAGTACCTTCCCAGGCAGGGCCCCTCTGTTCTGCTCTGTGGCCCTGACTCCCTTGTGTCCCTCAACTCATTGGAACGGCTCCTCCTGTCACCACCCCGTCTACTCCAGAGACTTTGTCATGGGTCGTGTTCTCCTTGGCTTTTTATTGACATTAAACAGTCTTTTTTTTTTTTTTTTTTTTGAGACAGAGCCTCAAGCTGTCACTCTGGATAGAGTGCTGTAGCATCACAGCTCATAGCAACCTCCAATTCTTGGGCTCAAGCGAGTCTCCTGTCTCCGCCTCCCAAGTAGCTGGGACTACAGGCGCCCGCCACAACGCCTGGCCATTTTTGGTTGCAGCCGTCATTGTTGTTTGGCGGGCCCGGGCTGGATTCGAACCCGCCAGCTCAGGTGTATGTGGTTGGCGCCTTAGCCTGTTGAGCCACAGGTGCCGAGCTGACATTAAACAGTCTTGACTGGGGC
>CAUYRH010135699.1:0-19503 GCA_963574655.1 Perodicticus potto | reverse complement strand
TAATATTTCAATGCAGTAATCATCTGTTTTCTTTTCTGATTGTATTTATCTTTGTTCATTCTTTATGTGGTTTTTGTTTCTAGTCCTTATCTTAAACATTGTTATTGTTATTAAATTTTAAGCCTTTTAAATTCTGTGAAGACAAAAAGTGGAAACCTAATTAACACATGTATATGTAAAAATTAAAAAAATTAAAAAAAACATGAACAATGTAACTTAGTCATTTGTACCCTCATATTAATCTGAAATTAAAAATAAAATACATGTAAAATGATAAATAAAAATGTGACAACTTGTAGAAGCACTTCCCATCTTAGGATGGTTTTCTTAACAATGATGTCTGTTTTGTTTACATAAGAACAGCCTTCTGCTTGGCTTGAGCCCCTCGGCAGGTCAGGGCCTGTGTGGTCACCCTTTTTGTCTTATCATTATGAAGTAGTAAATGTTAGCATGTAGGATTATTTGTTTCCCGGAGAGAAAATCACCTCTAACAGAAAACCAGCTTTACTTTTAAAGTTCATCATGATATTTAAAAACATGGTTTCTATAGAGTGGTATTTGATACGCTGAAGTTAATGGCGGTTTGACGGTGCAGGTTAATGGGTCCACCAGCCAACGACCTCTATGCACTTCAGTTTTCAGGAGGACCTAGGAGGGAGAATTATGTGCTTGTTTGTGGTTGAAAATGGGGCTTCTATCTGCTGTCATGATAATTCTTACACATGTTACAATAAATTCCAAGGTAGTTTTTATTGTTTTTCTTGTAATTTATAGAATGCAAACATCTGCCTTTGGAATTTCCTCAATAGTGGCAGCACGTGAATGGCTGTGGTTTGAGAGGGACGTTTCCTGTCCCAGGCAAGAGAAAATCAAGGGAGAGAGTAGTTAGCTAGTAAAGAAAAAGAAAACCTGCCAGTTTCTGAAGCTTGCTTGAGGGTAGATAGGAAAATGTTGTGAGAACGAGACTAAGAAAGGGCCCAGGAAACCAGCAATGGAGAAGCCCAGCTGCAGCTCAGAACCCTGAAGTATGAGAGCCCTTTTGTGCTCTTCTAGAGCAAACAGTCTCCTTGAGAGTGTCATATACACTGAAGACAGCGTACTAGGAAGAAGGAAATCACTCTGGATTAGGGAAGGAAGAACACGAGCTAAGTCAAAATGGTGGTAAAACTAAAAGGTGCTGATTTGCTTGAGTTCTTTGTAGATTCTGGTTCCCATTCTGTAGGTTACTTGCCCTGTTGATTGTTTTCTTGACTGTGCAGAAGCTTTTTAGTCTAGTCAAATTCCATTTATTTACTTTAGTTGTTTCTGTGATTGCCATTGGGGTGTTAGTTACAAATTCTTTGCCTTGGATGATGTTGGGAGAGTTTTTCCTACGTATTCTTCCAGCATTCTCATGGTGTCAGGACTTATGTCTAAATTCTTTATCCATCTCTAAATAATTTTTGTGCGTGGTGAGAGACAGAGACCCTGTTTCAGTCTTCTGCGTGTGGCTGTCCCCCTTTCCTGACACCATTTATTGGCTTCTTTCCCCCCAGTGTAGACTGTCACCTGCTTTATCAAAGATCGGTGGGGGGGGTCTCCATTCTGCTGCTCTGGCCTGTGTCTCTTATGTTTTTGCCAGTACCGTGCCATTGTGGTTACTGCAGCCCGGCAACATGGTTTGCAGTCTGGTGATGTGACGTCTCCAGATTTGCTCTTTTTGCTCAAGATTGCTTGGTTGTTTGTGCTCTTCTCTGGTTCCAAATGAAAGATAGAATTATTTTTTCTTGATCCTTGAAATATGACATTGGTATCATAATAGGGATGGCATTGAATCTATAAGTCACTTTGGGTAGTATAGACATTTTAACAATTCCGATTCTACCAACCCACGAGTATGATTCGTTTTTCCATTTGTTTGTGTCATAAGTAAGTTCTTTCCTCAACATTTTGTGGTTCTCTTTATACAGATCTTTTACCTCCTTGGTTAAATAAATTCCTAGGCCTAGGTATTTTATTTTCTTTGTAGCTATTGTGAATGGTATTGAGTCTTTAATTTGACTCTCAGATTGATTGTTATTGGTACAGGGAAATGCTACTGTACCTTGACTTTGTAACTTGAGATTGCCTATTTTCTTTCTCTCTCTCTTTTTTTAAAAATCAATTTCAGGAGTCTCTTAGTGAAGTCATTGGGGTTTTCTACATAAAACATCATATCGACAGCTAAGTGGCAGTTTAACCCCATTAAAAAAAGGGCAGAAGACATGAGTAGGAGCTTTACAAGAGAAGATAGACAAATGGCCCATACACGTATAAAAAAATGCTCGACACCACTAATCATCAGGGAAATGCAAACAAAAACACAATTTGATATCACTTTACCACTGTTAGAATGGCTTTATGTTAAATATTTCAAAAGGGAAATAGATGCTGGCACGGATGCAGAGAGAAAGGAACACATGTACACTGTTGGTGGGACTGCAGATGAGGGCAGCCTCCATGGAAAACAGTGTGGAGACTCCTCAAAGACCTGAAAGTAGACGCACCATTCCATCTAGAAATCCTGCTGCTGGGTCTCTACCAAAGGAAAGTAGGCCATGTTCCTACTTCAAAGAAACACCTGCTCTCGAATGTTTTATACAGCACAATTCATAATTGCAAAGGTGTGGAGTCCACCAATGTGTCTACCGACACATGAGGAGACTCACAAATGTAGTCTAGTATACTATGGAATATTATTATACTTAGCAATTGAAAAGATGAACTAATTCCTTTTGCAACAATTTTGATTGAAGTGGATATAATTATTCTAACTGAAGCATGTAAATAATGGAAAAACAAACACCACATGTAGTCGATATTAAATTGGAACTAACCAATGAGCCCACATGTGTCCAGAGGGAAGTAAAACTCACTGGAAATAAAGCAGGAGGAGGCCAGGAGGACACTGGAGAAAACACACCGTGTGGGTGAGAAGGACACTGTTTGGGGGACAGGTGCTTAAACCCCTGACTCAATCGTTGCAGAAGTGATCCAAGCAACAAAGACATTTGTACCCCTGTAATATTTTGATGATGCCTGAGAGATGATACGTTGGCAGTACAGCACTTAGGCATATTACGTACAAGACAGGACTTATGGCTGATAAAGCCACTGACTTGAATAAAATACAGTGTTCATGCCAAGAAAACATGTTTGAACACAGAAGCAGGTGTGATGAGGTGATGTGCATTTTTTAAGGTGCAGTGGAGATGAAGGTCCATTTTAAGGTCCATTTCCACAAATGAAATCATGACTGAGGTCACTATTGAGAGATACGCAAGAGATATGTGAGAAAAAAAATTGTGTTTAGTATATTTAAGAGATTTTAAATTGTGTTGGTGATTATTCTTGTGGGAATGGGTGGTGTATTTTGTAGGTAAAGTGACTAGAGCTAGAATGGAGAGCTAGGAGGCTCATGAAATTGTTTAGACTTTGGGACACCATGAATTTTGGAACCAGAGGGATCAAAGTTACATATCTTTACCCCATAATTAATAGCATTGATTTCTTAAGAAATTTATCTATTTTTCATAAGTTTAGAGAGATAATATTGTTAGTGTCTGCAAGGATTGGGTGGAGATAAAATTCTATGTGCGTGTCTGCACACATCGTACAGTGCCTGACATAATTCTTAATAAAATGTTTGCAGGCTCTGTTTACATTTTATTGCCTTTTCTGTAGCATCATATATTTATATATTGTTTTCTCTTTCTTCCCCTTTCAATATCGTCCTTTTAAGGATGTGTTTAAGATTTAAATTGCCTTTGGACTTTTTAAACAAGAAAATTATATGAACCTATAAATACCATATAGATATTATAAAATAAAATGATTCAGTGAACGGAAGTTAGTTAGACCAGAAAAATTTGGTGAGGACAGGTCATAAGCAATTGGCAAATAGTGTTTCATGTGAGAAAATACCTTTACTTTTTGTCACTGAGGATTCTAAGTTCACTTTTAAAATTCCCTTAGGGAGAATATAATTTTTACATGCCATCTTAAGAAAATACTATCTCAAATGCACAGGAGTTGCCAATGTTTGATGTGTTTCACACAGTGTTTTCTAGGCCTTTCTTGGATTTTTAAACCCTTTGCAATCACGTGTAGAGTGATTTAGTAGGGCACGTTTGCTTTTATCAATGGCAAAATGTGTATTTTATCTGCTCGTCTTTGCTGATACACAGAGCGTCAGCTCCGCATGTTCTCCCCTGGCGAAGCGATCTGCCCACAGGGATGGAGCAGGCTTTCACTTCTTCAATATGTGGCACATTTTATAATGTTCATGAGAGTTAAAACTAAGAGCTCAAAGATTCAATTATAGTTTGTTAGGGAAAGGCAGCAGACTGTCAATGCCTTTGGTTCCATGTGGGTACCAGAGGGAACAATGATGACGCAGCCCTGCCCTGGACAGGAGCCCCCTCCTCCTTTCTTAATTTCAGTGGTTGATGCATCTTTCTCCAGAACATCTCGTCTCTCCCTGGCAGTTCAAATTCTGAATATGTCTTCCATTTACTTACTATGTGACCTAAGCCAAGTTTCTCGAACTGATGTAGGCTACTGAATGCTAATGTTACCTCAAGTTTCGTGCAGATAACAACTTTTCCAAAAAGAGTTATTTTCCTTAGACAAAGCAAGAATGGATAGATTTCCCACGATGAACATGTTAGGATAATTCTTAGATGCCACAGGTTTTTTTGTTCCTAACAGTTTTAATGAGAGGTGAGAGTCATTATGAATTCCAGTTATATGTTAGTGGCTTATCTGTAGACATTAATTCACTCCTAAAAATAAATTTGAGCAAATATGAAGATTGGGTATTATAATCAGTTTCTATTCACAGTGAGGAGGGATTAAGATCTGAGCGTCTTTGAGCTGTTCCTTGTCACACGCCAGGCTTTCGGCCTCCCTTTATGACTCCCTGTGCTGGCACCAGTGAGCATGACCTGGCATCTGTGTTGTGCCACCCAAACCTTAGAATTAGCCACAATTTGAGGGAGACTGTCTCATTCTATTGAGCATAGACCCCCTTGGGTTCAGGGAAGAGCTGATATAAGGGTAAGTCATGGAGTATAACCGGAAGTGTAACCTGTCGGGCTTTGCTGAAGCCCAACAAACCAAGCTGCTCGACAATCTTCTACAATGCACATGTAGCACATTTTCACATCCGAGAGTTTTGCATCTGAGCTGCAATTCAATACGTATAATATATACAACATGTTCTGCTCTTGTTCTTCATCTGTGGCCTGGGTTTTAAATGAGTCAATTTACCGACAGAGTTCTTGCAAGTAATGTACCTGACAGCTCTTTAGTCTCATGTTTGCTGGATTCTATTATCTTTCCATTAAGGACACATCTCTTATTTCGGTTTACTCTGGCTATAACTCATTCTTTCCATTTTAATAATATAGTTCATGAAGTCTAACAGCATGGATTCCATATCTGTCTCATTTACCATGAGAATTCCATAATTACCATGATTAAATTGTACATTCTTCTTAAAGAACATATTCCAAATAGGGCGGTGCCTATGGCTCAGAGGAGTAGGGCACCGGCCCCATATACTGGAGGTGGTAGGTTCAAACCTGACCCTAGCCAAAAACTGCAAAAATAAAAAAAGAAAATAAAAAGAAAATATTTGAAATATGTGAATCCTACAGTGCATCTTACAAGGATAATTCATCACATAAACAAAATAAAAAACAAAAACCATATGATTCTCTTAACTGTAGAATATAAATGTCTTAACACAATAACTAAGAAAATGCGACGAAGGCTATGTTAACCAGTTTGATGAAAATATTTCAAATTGTATATAAAACCAGCACATTGTACCCCATGATTGCATTAATGTACACGGCTATGATTTAATAAAAAAAAAACATATATATGAATCCCTTCTCTTCCACTAATTAAGAAACTGTTCCCTGAGGTTGGGCGCAGTGCCTCATGCCTATAACCCTAGCACTCTGGGGGGCCAAGACAGGTAGATTTCTTGAGGTCAGAAGTTGGAGACCAGCCTGAGCCAGACCAAGACCCTGTCTCTAACAGCAGCCAGGCATTGTGGCCGGCACCTGTAGTTGAAGCTACTCAAGAGGCTGGGGAGGAGGACTACCTGAGCCCTAAGGTTTGAGGTTGTTGTGAGCTGTGACAACAGTGCACTCTAGCAAGGGAAACAAAGTGAGATTCTGTCAAAGGAAGAAAGGAAGGAAGGAAAGAAGGAAGGAACTGTTACCTTAGTTCTTGATTCCTCCTGTCACCTTCGTTAAAAATACTAATACAGACACCTGGGTTGCAAAGAGTGACGTGTTTAGATGTTTCCTGTGATGTCTTAAGGACATCATGTAATGTAGCCATGAAAACCTCGATGAGATTTGGAAGATGGGAAAGTTTAGGTTCACAGAGGCAAAGATGATGCATATTGTTTTTCTAATTTATAAGCTGTTAAACATGAAAACTCCAGCAAAAATTTTCTTTTCACACCTATGTTACATTTGCCCTTAACATGAAGTCACATTTCTACATCATCCAAGTTAATTCCTAAATAACACAAAGCAAAAACAAAGATGTGATATTCTATATCAAACATTTGAACCTATGTTTTTCCGAATCTTGCGGTCATGATTATTCACTTTTCTGTCTATTGGCCAATAGCCGAGCCCCTCATGCATTTACATTATTGAAATTAAGTGGGATCACATCACCTAAATTTCCCCAGGAAGGGTCCCAAGTCTATAGAGAATTTTTCTTTAACTGAACACTATGTAGTGGCTTTGATCACCTGTCTCCCAAAGAGAAGTTCATTATGTCAGGCCACAGTATAATTGCTGCACCTTCAAAGTAACTGAGTTGGTCTATTTCCTAATAATAAGCCAGATCAGAGTGGCCTCTCCTCAGAACTGCGCGGAACAAACAGCCCCTTCCAACACAGAGGTATTTTCATTCAAGAGTATAACAGATTTGAGTTTTTGTCAATACCTGTTAATAACAGGCTGAAATCCCAACTTGTGTTTTATTACCCAAAATTTAGTTAATTCTTTCGGTCCCTAGTATAATATTTCACCTGTATAGAAATAATTACCTTAAGTGGAATTTTTCTTGAGGTTAGCAAATAAGGGAACATAATTCAACCAATCTGCACACCTGACATACAGGAATTAATAAATGTACATAACAGCAGTGACCATCATTATCATCACGATGCTTTCATTTGCCAGGAGCCTATATGTGGGTGCAAATTTGTATTGTGTCACTTACTAATTTTATGACTGTGGTTTAGTAACTCACACTTCTAAGCTTCTTATTTTATTTTAATGATACAGTTTTTGTGAAGTCAAGTCATGCATGGAATATGGTAAATTATTTTTAAAGTTCTCTTATTTCTTGTGTGTGTGTGTAGATAGATAGATAGATGTATACACACAATACACACACGTGTGACTTTATTTTTTATAGTACTATGGAGACTGCTTTACATTAAGTAGGACTTCAGTAATGAAATAATAAAAAGATGAGTATTTAAACAAGTAATCATTTAAGTAATATGATAAATAAATTGCACATTATTGCAATGATGTCCTGAAGAAAAAAAAATTATAAAACTTTTTTTTCTAGTAGAAAGAATCCTTCAATAAAGATCAATCCATGTTTTATGTGTTAATGTTTGTATTATTCATAAAATATTCTACCATAGAGCTGCTTTTATGTTGTCCTCAGCACTCTTACGACCATTAACAGATAATTAGCCTTGATGAGAATTCCTAAGGTTTGTTGAAAATACTCACATAGCAGCTTGCTTCCCTTAAACATGATGGATAAGCAAAAATAAAATTAGATCCATGGCCTATAGTGATATGTTGAAGTTTCTATATCATTATAGTGATCCAACATTCCCTATTATGCTTAACATTACTTTTTGAAAAAATAGTAAAAATAATATTTGAGAAAATATTCCATGGATTATGGCTGTCTTTATCCTCCTTCTGGAGAGAGATGCATGAGATAGAATTCTTTGTTGCTTCAGTTGTGTGAAAAGCATGCAAGGAATGACAATTAGAGAAATGTTAAAAAGTATGTGACAAGTATGTAAAAGGCAATATAAGAAACAAAGATATAAATTTAATTTTTAGTATTAAGAGAATATAATTCTCAACCCAGAGTTTATACTAGTGTTAATATTCTTCATTGAAAAGAATGAAAAATTTACAATTATGTTAATTGTACTTTAAAATATTTAAAACACTTTCTCTTGTAAGTATACATGTAAATAAGATGTCACATATTAATTCTAATTAGAACTTTCTTTCTCCAGCTGTCAGAGGCGACAGTCTATACTACGACTACGTAGAGGTGGCCAGAGCAATAAGTTCAATACGACCATTGCTGGTTTGTAATCTTGGAGGAGGGAACAGTGACACAGACAATGTTATGTTTTGAACACAGAAAACAATCAGCATTTAATGTGCTTGTATTTGTTAAGTGGTAATTGGGATAAACAATCATTTAAAATATGTTACTAGTCAAAACATTGGAAAAATAGGGCTTTCAAAGTTCAAAGGAAAATTAAGGTGACTATCACAGTAAGTAATTCACTTTTATCACACAAGTTCAATGATATTCAGAAAGAATTAGAAAAGAAAAGACTTCAAAGGTCTCATCAGCATAAAGGAGTCAAAGAAGGTCAACTTGCTGCTGGAGGGATCGGAGAGGTAAAACTTAAACCCAATAATTACTATTAGAAAATTAAAGGAATAAAAGGGGCCAACAAAAAATCAGAAAGCTCAGAGTGGCAGAAGAGATTCCTGAAAATCAGCAGTAAAATCTATGGAGACACAATTGCTCAGAACTCATATTGAAAGGTGATTAAGGAAAAAATAGACTTGTGCTCGTTTATCGACATACTATCAACAAAGTCACTAGGAAACATTTAGCAGGATAAAGAATAAATTTAATAAAATATGAAAGGTAAATTTTTCCTGAGTCATAGACAATTTAAACCCTTTTGGTAAACAAATAAAATCATTTCTTTGAAATCTACTAAGACCCAGGCCAAGGATGAGCTCTCAAATAGTGCTCAGAAACTCCAAATGAGACATCTCTGACTCTGGCAAAATGCCCCAGGGACAAAGTAAATCGAGACACTTTAATCCATGTGGTTCATTGACATATTAATCTGTTTAATATTCTGGGGAGTCAAATGGAGAATTCATGAACCCATATGGGTTTTCTACTTTCTGAGTAAATTCCACCAGAAAACATATGGGTATCCATACCATCAGTTATACCTGATGAAAAACCTCCCTTGCACAAGTCTACATCAGTATAAATCAATTACTGAATACATGAATAAATGAGTGTGCACCGCACATCTGCCAGGCAGAAGAATTCCAAATAACTTATACAGACGCTCTGTGCTCAGCAAGGTGGAGCCCGACTGTCCCTCCGCTCGGCAGGGCCTGGCAAGGCACTTCCTTCCAAAGAGCCCACAGTGTAGGGCGGAGGGAACAGGAATATGCTTTTACATCCTTTCCCCTGGAGTCTATTAGGATCCTTGTGGCTTTCTTGGAGACAGCCGATGTGTTTTTCATCCATTCATCCAGTCTGTATCTTTTAAATGCAGTATTAAGACTATTTACAGTCAATGTTATTATCAATATGGGAGATACAATTCCGTTCATCTCGTTGAACGATGTCTTGCTTGTCTTCCTTTGTGTTACAAACTCTGTTTTTGCTTCTTTCTCTTTATCTGACCGGGAACTATGGAGAATATAGAAGCCCTACACATAACAGTCCATTAAATTCTTAGACAAATGGATTTTTATTCTTGATTTCAGAAGTTCTTCTTCATGCCACCTCACCTGATCTATACAAATTTCATTTCTCCTTATATAAAGTATGTGCTGGTACCTGGACCATTTTAATGGGAAGCTTAATGTTCCATGAAGATATTTGCTACATGTAAGTAGAAGATTCCTGAAATGGATATAGGAAATTATAGCAATAAAGAGAACATACTATGTTATAAACTCGTTTGTGTTTTAACATGGGGTGATGCAGTTAGTGTTATGATATAAATGTGGTGTGTAAAATTTTAGTTGTATTTGGAAGTAGAGAATTCATGAATGTGATCTGATTATTGCTCTAATAACTTTTCTAGAACATTAAATGATATCTATATCTGGCATTAAAACCTGATGGGGCACAGGCACAGCTACATGAATTATATGTGCCTTAGTTCTATACCACATGTACTGTCATGCCTGTTTACTGATATGAACATTAATTGAATAGAACTCTTTGAAATGTTCATGGAAATAGTGATATGTATCTTCTCTGTACCTGCCATCTATTGTAATGCTTAAGAATTCTAGCGAAAATCCACTTGAATTATGTACTATTTACCTACAGGAATTTGGTGAGGTTTAAAAGAAATAGATCATGTAAATCACTTTTTATAGTACCTAGTAAGTAGTTGATGATTATTCATTCTTTTGCATTTGTTACCATAAAAGGTATTACTGCTATAGTTATTAATACCAGGCAGGGCACCAGATAATTTAGGATGAAAAACTCTCAAGATACTGATGTTTTTAATGTAAAAAGTGCCACGTAGTACGTTTAAGTTCAGATCAAGCTCAAGTGGAGTATCTCTTTGCTTTCAAAAGACATAGTCCGGTTGGAGTTCAACAATATTTTTCTATTTTTCAAAAGACATAAAAATAAAGTAAACATGCTTTCCAACCTTCATTTAGGAAGGCACAAAAGAAAATCAAAGAAATCAAGAACAGTGTGGAGGAAGCCTATACAATGGCACTTTCAAATGCTTTATCTCGTTTTCAAACAGAAGTCTGTTATGGAGAGGAAGAGGATTTAGGTAGTGGGAAGTACTTAAAAAGCAATTTGAAAACTATTTTTAAATAACACCAATTCAAAACTGGCAATTTCCTTGTTTTCTGAAATAGGCCTTGTAAGAGGTGGTCCCACCAAATGTACTTTAGTGCATTACCTGCTGTTTCGGTTTTACAAGGAAACTCATCTAAGAGGCTAATGCACTGTGATAGGGAAAGGTTGGGTCCCCTAAAAGGCAGAGAATGCCATCGCGCCTTCCATTAATGGTACAGCCAGAGCCTTTATTGTACATGTGCCAGACATTGGTGTTTTTTTCAGACTACCATCATGGCTTCTTTAGAAACCAAGTCTATGTAAGTTTAAACAATAGACACACACTCGAAAGATGGTTATAAAATGATTAGTTTGCACAATTCATGGTATATTTCAAATTTCTCTGTGATAACTTACCATTTAAATGAACACTTCTGTAAATATTTGTATAAAATGAAAATGGAGATTTCATATAGTAGCAGCCTAACTTATTTGTTTTGTTTATTTGAACAATAACAGCATTATTTTATTTAATTTGGTTGAAAAATACATAGTAAACATCAGATAGATTTAAAACCAGATAATGGTTAAAATTTTGTTGTTAAATCATTGACAAAATTAAACATTTGATCTCCATTTCCCATGTTGTGACACCCACTTTAGTAGTTTTCCATTAAGCAAAGGACATCAGGGTAAAAAAGAGACATATTATTGGCAAGGCTTACATTTTCATTTTTGCACTTATATATACACTTATGCATCTGAATCCCAGTGGTTACTAATTAGGCATCACTTGAATTTTCACATAAATGACTTTAAAATCGGACATGCATACAGAAGTTCCATTTCTAAATTTGGCAGTTCCTATGTCCTGTGGTAGAAGCAAATTAAGCATAGGGATGTGAGCACAGACTCCAGAGCTGGCCCCTGCTCAGCCCCTCCCCACACATGCAGTTCTGCCAAAATTACTTGTTTTTGAGGCCCATGTTCACTCACTTTAACAGCAGGAGACAATAACAACACCCAACTCATGCAACTTATGTGAAGTACAGTGATGTATCTCATGTACTTCATGGACAGTGTTTACTATTGGTCGTGGTATACAGGGTGAGACAGACAAATGATAGGACTTGGTGTTAACTTACATCACCTTGGGTAAAATACGATTATAAGCACCATGAGTTCGAAAAACTCATGACTCTACTATCATGATAATCATTATTTTAGTTATCAAATATATTGTTCAATATTATTGTTATAATATTTTATTTATGCCACCCAAGGATAACAATATATGTTCATTTCACACAATGAAAGTGCTTTATAAGCCATACTTACAAATATGAGAATAGAATTTTCATAAATTTTGATTGCATTTTCATAATTAAAAGTAAAGAAGACAAGTACATTTGTCTTTGTACAAGTACACTTCTATTCATACGGTTTGCAGGATAGTAATTTCTAATCTTTATATGGTAGAAGTCTTTGTATTTTGAGTAGCTTTACTGTGATTATAAGAGTTTGTGATTTAAGTTACATATGTAAATGAACTTAAGTGATATTTGCATACCAAGACTCATTTAATCATAATATTCAAATCAAGTGAACATTATTTTAGGTAAGTGTGATTTTAATGATGGTAGTGAATTAGCTTTAATTTGCAAATGAATGCTTTTAAATAATGCTTTTAAAATTTGAGTTGATATAAAAAATCAATCATGACCTTACACATACAAAGTAAATATCAGAAGCTGCTGACCACTTTAATTCCATCACTTTTTCATTTCTGAATAAAAAAATTTAAAATATCTTACTAACCTATTGTACAACGAACTGAAAAATAAATCAGAAGTTATTGGATAATTTAAATTTCCTGAAAAATGGACAGAATAAATGCAGGAATACAATTCATACTGCTTTCTTGGATCCAGTTTATAAAGAAAATTAACAAGGGTCCAATCATCCCTAGTTATTTTTGAAATAAAGATCTTGAACAAATATTTTATTTGAATGTCTGAGTAGTCAGCCATCTCTAAGTGGAATTAAGATAATACAGCTTTTAGAAATAGGCATGTCTGAGTTAAGATGGTCTCTTCCAGAGCTGGCACCACTGTGGCTCTGGGACCACTGCCAAATTATTTAACTTCTCCAATATTTTCACATCTTTCAAATATCAGGAACAGTATCTGGCTCTTATAGTAATACATTGAATTACATAATAATGCCTTGGCCAATAATTTACAAAATAGAATTACTTAATAAATATTAACTATTATGACCATTATTATTTCATAGAAGAAAAAGCAAATCTTTATAAGTATATTCCTTGGGTAGTATCCCTATGAATACAGAATCTATCACTGTTTAAGAGGAAACTTACAGAGTTTCGTAGACCTCCTATACCAACCAGAAAGGATTAAGTCATCTTTCCAGCCATTTCCTGTAACAATTGCATGAATTTAGTGGCTTTCCAAGCATGAGACTGACATTAAATACGTTTGGTTTGCCCAGGACTGATTATAGTTACATGAGGCACAACAAGCCTGCATCCCATGAAACTTCTGCAACTCTCACTCTCCCCACTTCCTCACTATGAAGCCTGGTTCCCTGTGCTTCAACCACCACAGAGATTCCTCTGCTACATTGTTCAACAAATTCTGTGGTTAAGCACACCTGTAGGGGGACTCCGGTTTTCCACATTTTGGATAGAAATTGAAAGCAGCTCATAACCTGACCAATTCCGTGAAATTTGTGCAAGATCAAAATAAATGGGGTTGAAATACAAAGCCACTTGAGAGTAAAAAAATTTAGAATGCCATTGTCTCTTCTTTTTCTATTTAAAAATATATTCTAAGAGAAACTATTTTAAAATGTAATGTTACCAAATACAGAAGTTTTAAAATAAGTTTACCTTATTTTAAAGGTTTCCACATTTAGTTGGCATATTCCCTTCTCCCATAAACCTTGTCAAAGAGAATGGACAAACTAATTGTAAGTTCTGTTTTACCAACAGATCTTAAAGACTAGTAAGATGTTGAGGTCAGGGAGACGCTAAATTCAGAGACTGGGTTCTAAGGAAAGGATTCTGTTTAGACACATGCACACACATTCAAAATGCAAAACCAAAGGATGACAAACAAGTGGGAGCAGGTAACTAAGACTATCTGCCTTTTGGCAAGTTCAATTTTCAATCTATTACCAACTTGCATCCTCATAGTAAATGTTGATGAACTCAGTAAAAATTGTACAGGAGAATGTTTGCAAATCTAGAGCCCTAATTGTAACATACTAAAAAATCTTCAAATCATCCCAAATTTTCTGAAATTTTTAGTTAAAAAGTTTTTCTATTTTATTTAACTTAATTATAAATAGTGGAAACATACCCTATGTGTAATCTACAGTCTACAAGACAGAAAATATGAACAGTAGGAATTCCTTTCTTTTTTCTTTTTTAAATTTATTGTTGGGGATTCGTTGAGGGTACAAGAAACCAGGTTATACTAATTGCATTTATTAGGTAAAAACCCTCTTACAATCATGTCTTGCCCCTAAAAGGTGTGTCACACACCAAGACCCCACCCTTCGCTCAACTTTCTTTGAAAAATGGATGAAATCGACCCCCTCATCAAAATTAGCTTTACAAAAACTCATTATTAAATTGATTCTTTACATAAAAGTCATCTGTTAGGAAAACACACATACAGAAAGACACATATGGCAGATTTCTTTAATCTCTCTAAAGCCTGATTTCTAACAGATAAAAGCTTCTGAAATATATAATAACTTTGAATTATAATAATTATAGAGAAAAAGTGCTTTTATGTTTAGTAATTTAAAGGACATTTCTGATGCCAGATTTTATTTTTCTTTTTGTATTAGGTGAATTTCAAAAGTTTTTTCTTGTGTTTTAATTTTACATGTCAATCTTCAAAAAGAAATACCAGGCGTGTTTATGTTTAAGATGTTACAAAGCAGAAAACGCTGTCATTAATTACATAAGTATTCATATGGAAAGTAAATCCAGTTAAAGAAAATTAATTAAACCCATAGATTTAACCAAAAAGAATACTTTATATTGGTTACCATAGATCAGATTCTATCTTTAATTAGGTCTTGCAAACATACTATTTCCAACATAGAATCAACAAAAAATTTCATCAAAAATAGGATATAATTTATCCTCTACTGTGCAAGACACTTGGTATTCTACAGACCAAAAAAAGAGGTATTTCATCCTCTCCATGGACTCAGTGTCAAAATGACAGCAACATGAGCAGCCTGTTCTGGCAGGATGGCGCGTGGTATGCTAATAGCATAAGCCACATGCCCTGAGAACATAAATACGATGTGACGAACTGTCTCGCCGAACAGAGGGAAGACTGCAGTTCATCGACACACGAGCTGCACCTTACATTGTATAAAAAGTTCAGCATGTAAACGGAGGGTGTTCAAGAGCGGTACCATAGTCATGAGTATCAAAATTGCACTATATTGATGTAACTTTTCTCAATAAAATTGAAATAATGCTAAACACAATGTGGTATCCTGGATTGGATCCTGAAGTGAAAAAAATCTCATGAAATCGAAATAGAATTTGGAGTTCAGTAATAGTGACATCTTATCACAGTTGTGTAATAATGAATGCAATACAAATTATCAAAATAAATAAAAATACATTATAATTATAATTTTACAAATAAATCTTTCTCCTTCCTATAAATTGGTTTACTAATTATTTTCTAAATACTGCAGAAAGGTAAACACCAATGTGCTGTAACCAGCGAAACTTTAGTTGGCAAGTAAACACTTTCACGTGAGGATGACGTAGTTGGACTCAGGCGCTCATGTGAGGATGACGTCATAGGCGGTGACTCACGCTTTCACGTGAGGATGATGTCATTGGGGGTGACTCACGCTCAGCTGGTCCTGGGTTCCTGCAGGCAGCTGTGGAGCAGCCCGGTGTCTAGATTCTTACCCGTGCATTTTAATCAATAATCTTCAGCATCTTTAAATTATAATATTTATGTCATGGATTTTGCCCATAAAATTATGCTTTATAATTATGTACAAACTGAGTTAGCTAGACGTGTCATAATTTTAACAATTTATAAATATTATAATAAAGCTGAAGTGACAGAAGAGAGCCATGCAGCCACTAAATTTAAAATAACACGCAAGAAATGTCTTTAAAATCTTCCCAGCAGCCGTTTCCTATTGTCCCTGGTGCCTAAGAAATATCGTCCTTGACATTACAAGTTCCTTTTGTTATGCTAATGAATTGTTTAGTCCTCACATTTCACACATACTCTTTCCTCTTATAATTAGATTTGCTGCTATTATGTGAGTTATTCGCTAATTTTAGCGAGGAGATGGTGGTCATTTTTATAATATTGTGGCCAAATTTGGCAGGGCCTGGTTCAGAAACTATTGTCTGATGATGTTTTCCCATTACCAGGGCCCTTGACACTGTTCAACCTGTCAGGCGTCCAGCTCTGGAAACCAGAGAGAGGGAGCTCAGGCGTCATTGTCCAGCACTTAGTTTGTTCAAAGGACTGTCGCAATTTCAAGAGGTGCAAATATATGCACGCAGAAGCCTTGATCATGCTAACAATGAAGAAGGATAATGAGTATTTATGATTTGAATTAAAGAATTTCAAAAAGATGCAAATTAGTATCTTATCTAAAAGGATAAAAAATATTCCATCAAGTTAAAGAGCAATTTGCCAGAGTTTAAGCGTATCGTGAGCATTTAAAAAACAACCAGTATTTACTTCTCTTCCTGAGAGCATATCACGTCAGTTCATTTCCCCGGTGTGAAAGCTCTTCAAAGATATGGAAGACTCTCCCAAGTCATAACAGAGTGTAGAATGAGAGGAGGTGTTGGTAACAACTGTGAAATGTCAGCTGAGAAAACAGAGTATAAATTTAACTGTCAAACTTAAGAGCAAGTAGATGTCATCCGTATCTATCTATATCAGTTTTCTCTTGAGGTGTAACAAATTGCCACAAACTCACTTGCTTAAAACAAGTCTCCTTTATTCTGATCCAGTTCTGTAAGGGGAAAGTTTGGACAGACTTATCCTGGCTGCTGAGCTGGACTCCTGCGGAATTCTAGGGAAGAGCCCATTTCCGAGCTCATTTCACTGGGAGGCAAAAATCAATTCCTGGCAGCTGCACAGCTGAGGAGGAAAAAGGGTGCTGATTTTCTCCTTAATAAGACAGGGTAGATATTTTTTCTTCCTCTATTCTTCCACCCTGATATTCTTTTCTCAGATAGTCTTTGTTTTTTCAGTAAAAGCAAATAAAGGAATGACATTCACAAGCACTTTGTTGAGTGGCGACTAGGTAAGAAACCCACGTTCCAGACCAAGTGTCTATGGAGAGCTGCACGTAGATCGGTAAATTTTAGCAGGTGACATCGATGATGATCCTATGTTAAGTTACATGGGTACCACCCAGACATCTTTGCAAGAGTTGATGATAAATGAATAATTTCCACAAAATTATCACTAGAGAATGTTATGCTGACCACTGAAAAAGTCTGTACCTTCAGGAGGGGAGAGGAACAAAACTTAATCACAAATTTAATTTTTGTGTCTTCCAATGCTAAGGAAATAAAAATAATGACAAGTCTAAAAAAAAAGTCTGTACCTTCAGAAAGGAGACTTTATTTCTTTTTTTCTTTTTTTTTTCATGGTACAAAGAGTAAGTTTATCGATGAAGAACCAATTCTAAAATATAAATGCAAATCCTGTACCTTTCTTGCATTGAAAGTACTGTGCTTAATAGTGCTTTAAAAATAAAAGAAGTTGATAGTAACAGAAATCTTGATACACCATTTTTAATTATTGGCTGATCAATAAGAAAACATAAATAAGCACTCTGAATAACTTTTGGAGTTCAAAAATACACAAACATCTTTACACACTATTATATGTAACAACATTTTATTCTGAAGTGCATGAAAACTTTGTAAAAATTAGGGTGTGCTTTAGTATAACACTTTCCTCAAAAAAAAAAAAAATGAAGGAGACTTTATTTCTTATAAAGTGTCACAACCTGCAGGCTGGCCATCCTGATAGGCTGGGAGTGAGACCAGCACTTCAGGCAGGGAGGGGTAAGAGAATTTATGTTGAACAAAACAGTCAAGAATATCAACAGATGACAGGAAGGTCTGTTAATATTTACAAAGGCAACCCACACGCATGCGTATTAGGTTGACATGTATGCAACGTACACCCCATGATAACTTTGGGGTGGGAATTTAACATTTAAGTTTATTGTAATTGGATCCTATATGTGAAAAGGTGAAGTTCCACAAATAGCACGACAAACCAGAACTGGTCCGTGGCCGCCAGCAGTTCATTAAGAAGAAACTGTGCCCTGTCTCTAACCACAAAAACAGGAGGAGCTTCTGGGGAGAGGATGAAGCCAGATTTTATCAAAGTCAACTAGAGGAAGAACAAAAGGCCAGAGGACAGCTGGTGTTGATAAAATCCAGGACACATTAGCAAGGGGAAGGGGAGTGGAAGGACATGGCCCCCTCTGTCGTGTCACGGTCAGAACTCAAAGTTTGGGGGGTATTTTAGTCAAAGGAGGATCCAGTGGTCCGTTAAAAGGAGATGGAACTTCTATGGCAATCCTCGGTGCCACCATAAAAAGGCACTCGTAAGTACCAAAAGCCAGGGCCAGCTTTTTATCTTTAAAATACAGTCTTTGTTGAAACTCATTGAAAATTCTATCATTCATATCATTCTACTTGTAACTTTTTCATATATAGAAATAATATACCACTATAGTAGTCATTTTGCAAAGTCTACCTATTCAAAAATCACTAATGAAAGTTATTTATGGTTTGAACATTGAAAAAATTCAGTTTATTTTAGACATTAAAAAATTTTCCACTTTTGCTGCAACCTCATAGAAAAGATAATCTGTTCATATAAGCAAGTTTTCTGCAAATATTCTACATCTCTAACAATTAAGCTTTCCTGCAAATATAAATGCTTCTTTAAAATGACAGTTCCAAAGAGGAATGACTCAAAAGTTATCTTTGTCCTCCAAGTGCTAATCCTGGAAGGGAGAAGACGGAGGAGCTTCATCATCATTCTGTTTGATTTTCATAAATTATTGTCTAGAACATGCTACGCAAAATGTGCTTCTGTGTTGAGATAAGAAGATTGCTCCAGAATATAAATCACCGCCAAATACCCCCAGGCTGAGTCATGTGCTCAGTTGTCCCTCCCGATGTTCACACTATAGTTTATGCATCTTAATAACATTTCACTATTTGAAGGCCAAGGTACAATTATAGTGTTATTATTTCTGGAGATCACAGAACAGTAGCCTAAAACTATACTAACTGAACTAAACAACAGTAATAATTATATGTTTCTTTTGCAAAGAAATCAAATAAATACTTTTATATGTATTATATACATATATGCATTAGAATTTTTACTGTTGGTTACTTACAATACGAGTGGGAGTGGAATTAATTCAAGTTATGTTGAAGTTTAATTGCTTCTAAAACTTCGTAACTTCATTATGTGATATATTTTGGAGACCTGGAGAAGGAATTTTTCAATGGATTACTTTAAAGTC
>CAUYRH010135697.1:0-11544 GCA_963574655.1 Perodicticus potto | reverse complement strand
GTACAAGATGTAACATTTCAGTGTATAAAATACATGTAGTAAACATACGTGTTGGTATCTTCATTAACATCTTTCTTTTCTATTGCTTGGCTGTAATTTTTGTAAAGATAAATTATATTGTTTTTTTATGTGTGTTTTGTGGTATACATTCAGAAGCCAGGCACCCTCGTTTTGCTAGCTTGCAGAATCTTAAATGTGTACTCATTATTTCTAATGATGTTAAAAAAAAATCTCTGGTACTGTTTTGCATTTGACTTTTATACATGTTTAAAATGTTGCTGGATTTTTGTGCTGTTTGCCAAACTTATACAATAAATATATGAAGTATTGTAAAAAAAAAAAAAAAAAAAGAATTATTTTAACCTGCAGAAGTTTAAAAACTGTTATAAGTCAACAATAGTAGTCATTCCCACATCATTTATTCTACTGTTTTCTAGCTTGATAGCATTTTCCCATGGAACTGATTCATATTTCCATTCATATTTCAATTCATATTTTTATAGTTTGATTTTTTTACAGTTCTATTTACAAATCAATCTAATCTTTAATCAATCAAAATTTATTCTGATATACACTATGAAGCTAAAATTTTACTCAATAGCTAACAAGTTGGCCCATCACCATTTATTGAGCAATCTTTACCTTCTCAATTACAATGAAAATTTTTTATCATGTTTCTATATATATGAAAGATAATTTTCAAGCTATAGTATCTCCACCATTCTCTTTATTTTTTGATTGTCAATATAATCTATTATTTTAATAATAAAACCTTATTATTAAACCTTATTTAATAATAATAAATTTTAAATAATAAAATAAGTCTTCTTTTTCATGTCTACATTATTTAATAATTCTAAATTAACATTGTACTGTGTTAAATTCCCTAAATAGCCTTCATTGGGATTTTGAATAAACTAGAGTTAATTCTATATTGTAAGAGAAATTGATAATTATAATATTCCATCTTCCCAATGGATTATTATGCACTTATTGTAGGTAGGTAGGTAGACAGATAGATAGAAAAGGCAGAAACAGACAGACACATTCTCTCCAGGGTTCCTGGCTCATAACTAACACAGCACTTGTTATAATGTTAGGGCCCTTTAAGCTCCCGATACAGACCTCAGGAAACAGAATCTCTCTCTGACCTTCTTCTGCCCTTTCCTCACCTACCAAGGGCAGGACTCTAATTTGGTTATAGGTCATTTCAGAAGGAGGGGTCCTGTCTCATATTTGGAGGAAGGAATGCTGAACAGAGAGGCCAAGAAGACTCTGAACAGACAGGCCTTGCTGGTTTCCCCATTCAGTCTGCCTTTTTGTGCAATCACATTTTTATATGATTGTCCATGCTGCAATCATGCCTCTCCTCTGGGATACCCATAAAAGACCCAAGAAGAAAGGGTTCAAGGCTCTTTCAAAAAAGATGACCATATGGAGGGCAGCACTCCCAGGAAAGACATGAAATCTCTACACCCCTTCCCATATGCCTCACCCTACGTATCTCTATGTATCTTTTCATCTGTTTCTTTTGTAACACTACATATTCTTTATAACAAACCAGTAAATGTGTTTCCCTAAGTTCCATGAGCTGCTCTAGCATAGTAGTTGAACTCAAAGAGAGATCATGGGAACTCCAACTCAAAGCTAGTCAGTCAGAAGTTCCTGGAAACTCAGATTTGAAATTGTTGTCTGGAGTGGGACAGAGTGTGGAGGATAGCCTTTGGGTCTGATCCCTCAACCTGTAGGATCTGATGCTATCTCCAGGTAGATAGTGTTAGAATCGAATTGGAGGACACCTAGTTGGTGTCTGCTGCAGAACACTTTGCTTGTGAGGTAGTAGAAAGATTCCTCCTGCCCACACATGGCCATAGAAATCTTCTGTATTAATTGTTAGTGGTGATATGTGAAAACAGAGAAAAAACACAATTTGAATTGATTTTTCATAACAGAGCTCATACTTCATACTTATCTTTCAAATAAGTTTCTAATTTTCCTATGTTGTCTCCTGTTCCTTCTTATTAAGATCAGTCCTGGTTAGGAGTTTTGTAGCTATTTTGATCTGGAATTCCTGGCCTCAAATGATCCTTCCAAGTTAGCCTCCCAAAGTGCTAGAATTATGGGTATAAGCCACCACACCTCTGTACTGTAGCTATTTGAATAAGATCTTCTTTATCTATCATATAACTATTTATATAAGAATGCTACAAATTTCTGCATTTTATACAAACTCTTAACTGATCCTGTCTTTTAAATATTACATCAAAAATGTTTTTTTGAACTCAGTGCAAATTACACCTTAAAATCAAAAAACTCAAACACATTTAACTGCATATGTTTGTGCAAAATAGGGGAAGGGAAAAAAGTAAAGCAATAGTAAAAAGTACTGACAGCCCACGAAATGATAGATACAATATGAAATACTATGTATACATTCTCTCTTTAAGGAAGTACAGGAGGTGGCTGAGAGGCAAGCTTATGACACAAATTAAGTCCAGATGTGAACCCTGAATGCCATTTCCCAGCTGTGAGACCGTGAATGTATATAAGTAATATCTCAGAGCACTGTGTTCTTTATCTTTAATGTGGAACTATTACCACCCATGAAGCTGTGATGAAAATTAAATAATACATATAAATGCTTAGAAAGCAACAGATATGGATAAGACAGAGATCAAACATTTCTTTGTTGCATCCTTTTGAAGAGAAAGGTATTTCTGGATTTCTCTAAATAAGTATTAAAATTTACATTGTCATAAATTATTAAACAAATTAACTTACAATTTTAGGCTATAATTAAACTCTGGAAAAAACCTTATTATTAAACAAATTAACTTACAATTTTAGGCTATAATTAAACTCTGGCAAAAACCTTTCTGTCACTTTAGCTTTAAAAATTATTATTTATAAGGAAAAATCTCCTGGGAAATAAGCAATATTCTAAATATTTAGGATTTTGTTAGTAAAGGCCATTCTTATCCCTCTCTAATTTTTTTTAAATTATAATCTTAAGTGGTAAAGTAGCATCCCACCAGAATAGCTTTATTCTCAGAGAATTTCAATTAGACAACGTGTATGAACAGTTTCTCTACTGGAGACACAGAGTATCAAAGATAACTAAGTACTATATAATTGGTTTAGGTCTCTGATATTAAATACTTGGGCAATTTAAAAATGTTTGATAAATTTCTCCCACTTTTCCCTTTGCCATTAAAGAAGTTATTTTATTGGAGAAAGCACCTTATTCTGTAGAGCACATTATGCCTGGTTGAGTCATCTATATGGAAGACATGGTTTGGTGGGTACCAGATCCTTTCTGTTTCACACATTAAAGCAAACATATTATGATACACAGGTGTAATACCTAGAAAAGAAGCAGGGAAAAAAAATGATTACAGATAGATAAAAAAAAACATTTATATACAATGGGCTGAAGAAACAAGTTAGCATAAATGCAGTAGCATTTGAAATGTTTTGATGCAATACACTGAATTCTTAATCAAATATTTTTATATAGGCATACTTCATTTTCTTGCACTGTGCCTTATTGAACTTCAGAGATATTTCACTTTTTCCAAATTTGAGAGTCTGCAGCAAACCTACATTGAGTAAATCTATTGGCACCATTTTTCCAATACTATGTGCTTACTTAATGTCTCTGTGTCACATTTTGGTAATTCTCAGAGTATTTCAAACTTTTCCATTATTATTTTATCTGTTACTTTATCTGTGATCAGTGATATATTATGGTATTGTTGCAATTATTTGTATGTGGGTGTGTATTTTAACTAATATTGGAGGTGTCAAATCACTGAAATATTTACGAGTTATTGGATAACTTTAAAAGAACAATGGAACAGTTTATTTTAAAATGTCAAATTTTACAAAGTATGCTAAAATTATATCCTTTACACTATTAAATGTACAAAAAAATTTCATTGTCAACTAAAAAATGTTCAAGGTATATAATTTCTTAAAAGATATTATAGGTGTATATTAAGAAATTTTGAAGGCCACTGAACCAAAAAGCCTGTAGAACACCTAAGCCACACAACTAAATAATACATGATATTTTCAATGACATATAGAACATTCACATTTACAAACACATACATACGCATACACACAAATATACACAATCATGTGAATTCAAAACAAGTCTCCAAAAATGCCAGAAAATAATCATATATACCATGTTCTCTAGCCACACTTAAATTAAAAAAAAAATGAGTATGTAAAAAAAAGTTTAATCCCCTATATATTTGAAAACGTAAGTTTTACAGAAAACAAAAGTATTTTCATTCTAGTGATGTTTTCATTATTTTCTACTATAGGCAGAAATGACACAAACAGTACACTCGCAATAAAGACTTAAATGCTGCATTTAAATTATTAACATGAATGTCTCCTTATGGATGTATAATCATTTCAGCAAATTATATATAAAAACATTATTCAGCAGCAACTTTTAAACTGTATTCATGCATTTAGTCTTTCATTTACAAATACTCCCAAATATCTCAGAGATCAAACAAAAAATTATAACAGAAATTAAATACAACTAAAAGGAGACTATAGAGGGAAAACTGTAGCTTTATCTGCTTATATTAGAAACCAACCCAAGAATGACCTAAGTATCTAATGTAATACACTAGAAAACAACAGAATAATTCCAAAGAAAGTTGAAAAAAGGACATGACAAAGAGTCTATAAAGAGAACTAACAAAATAACAGATGCTTCATTGCAATGCCTAACAAAATAAATAAGCTTTTCACAAGTCTAATAGAAAAAAAGGCACAAATAAACACTAAGAACTTAAAAAAAAAATAATCATAGGTTATGAAGAGAAAAAGAAGTGCTAGAAAAATAAATTTGAAAATGCAGATAGATGGACAATTTTTAGGAAAACATAATGTTAAAAAACATTAAAGAACAAGAAACTTCAGTGGAACTATAACCATGTAAGAAACAGATTTTATCCACTTTAAAAAAAAAATGAAGGTGAAAAAGGAAGAAAGAAGAAAGAAGAAAAGAAAAATGACCATTAGGCCCAGATTAGATTTTATGTGAGTTCAACCAAACATGAAAGATAGTTTCACCTTAAGGATACTATTACAGAGTACAGAAAAAGAGGGGAAAGAGAAATTGACATACTCTGTGAATTTAGTATGGCTGTTACCAAAACCAAAGACATCATAAAGGGTAATCTTGCTTATCACTTTAAATACAAAAATGCTGAACTAAACACTAGCAAACTAAATCCAGCTATTTATAAATATAGTTCAGAAAAGTCACAAACAAATAATTACCACACAAAGCAAGTTAACAAAAATAAACACTGAGACAAGAGAAGAATAAGATTTCCAGAGTTACCACAAAATAATATTTGATATCTCCAACACTTCAACATCCAACAAAAATTATAAAACAAGCAAAGAAACAAGAAGAAATTAAAATAAACTGTTCCTAAGGAGCAAAGACTTTAGATTTACTAGAAAAAGATTTTAAATCAGCTGCCTTAAATATATTCAAAACCTAAAGAAAGCTGTGGAAAAAGATATAAAGGAAAGTAAGAGAAGACTTTGTCAACAAATAGAACACGTCAATAAAGATAGAGATCATATAAAGAGAAATTCTACAGCCAAGAAGCATGATAACTGAAACTAAAAGTTTATTAGAAGGTTTCAAAAGCAGACTTAGACACAGAATCCACTAACTTGATGATAGGTCAATTGAAATTATTCAGTATGAAAGGTGATTGGGATGGGGAGGAAAGAAAACAAAACAGGTAAGCTCTAACATACCTGACCATTAAGAGTACCAACATCTATATAATAGAGGAGTCCCCAAGGGAAAGAAGGCAGAGGAAAAGAATGAATATTTGAAAGATAATGGCTGAAATTTCCTCAACATTGATGAAGCATGAATCTATAAATCCAAAAAGACAAACTCCAAGAAAATGGATAAATATAGAGTGATGCGCACAGAGATACACTAAAATCAAACTGTCAAAAGCCAAAGATGAGGAGGGAACTTTGAAAACAGTAAGAGAGAAGTGACTCCTTATCTGCAAGGAATCTTCAATAGACTAACAGCCAATTTCTCCCTAAAAACTGTGATGGTCATAAGATGGAAGAATGACATATTTAAACTGATCAAAGAAAAAGCTGTCAAACAAAAATTTTATATCACAAAATTATCCTTCAAAATGAAGAAGAAATCAAGACATTCCTGAATAAACAAAAGCTGAAGAAGTGTGTTACACCAAGAAAAGATAAAGGATGTCCTTCAGGTAGAAATGACAGGACATTACACAGTAACTCAAAACTATGTAAAGAAATAAAGAACTCTTACAGAGGTAACTACATAGATAAAAACAAAAGGTAGCATTTTTTATTGTAATTCTTTTTTTTCCTATGTCTTAAATGACAAATGCATAAACCCATGATTATAAATTTATCTTAATGGACACACAATGTATAAAGATGTAATTAGAAAAACAACAACATAAAGCTAGAGAGAGAGAGAACTATATACAAGCAGAGTTTTTATATACTATTGAAGCTAAGGTGGTATTCAAAATAAGTTGTTATTTATTTAAAAGATTAATGGTAATCCCTGAAAAAATAACTAAAGAAAATGAGGAAGGAATCAAACTAATATGCTACCCAAAAAATTAAACATAAAAGAAGGAAATAATGTAGGAACTAAGGAACAAAAAGAGAGAAGACATATAGAAAAAAGAGCAAAATGGTATAAATATCGTGAGTATTTCTCATCAGTAATTACAGTTGCCCTCCATATTTTCCACATCCATGGATTTAACTAACTACAGATCAAAAAATTCAAAACAGCCAATATAATAAAAAACACAATTAAAAATACAGTATAACAACTATTTACATAGCATTTATATTATATTAAGTATAAATAATCTAGATAAAGTACATGGGAGAATATGCATAGGTTATTATGCAAATACTGTACCATATTATATGTGGAACTTGAGCATCTGCAGATGTATCTGCAGAAAGTCCTTGAACCAATCACTCAAAGATATCATGAGTGATTGGTTTGTTTAAATGTAAATAAACAAACCTGTCCAGTTAAAGGCAGAGATTGGTAGAATAGGTAAAAATACATGTCCAATTATATACTATCCACAAGAGACTGACTTGAAATCTAATAACAAAGCCCTGGTGAAGTGGCTCACCCTTGTGAACTTAGCACTCTGGAAGGCCAAGACTCAGGAGTTAGAAATCAGCCTAATCAAGAGTGAGATACCATCTCTATTAAAAATAGAAAAACTAGCCTGGTGTTGTGGCCAGTGCCTGTAATCTCAGCTATTTGGGAGGCTGGGCCAAGAGGACTGCTTGAGCTCAGGAGTCTTAGGTTGCTGTGAGCTAAGATACCATTGCACTCTACCCAGGGTGACAAAGTGAGACTCTGTCTCAAAAAACAACAACAACAAAAAAAAAACAACTAAATCTAATAACACAAATAGGTTGAAAGAAAAAGGATGAAAAAAGATAATCCATGCAAATAAGCAAAAAATTTTTTAGAAAAAGCTGATATGGCTATACTAATACCAGACAAAATAAACTTTAAGTAAAAAACTATTACGAAAGACAAGAAGGATATCATGTATCATCAAAAGTGCCATTCTTCAAGAAGATATATATCAGACAAATCAGCTCCAAAAACCTATGAACCAAAAACAGAGAACTGAAGGGAGAAATAGATAATTTAAAAATAATATGTTGAAAATCAAATACTCCCCCCAGTAACCATGAGGAAATCGATACAGAAGAACAATAAGCAAACAGAGCACTTGAACAACACTATACATCAACTTTTTATTGCAGATATATAAACAACACTCTCTTGAAACAGATTTTTCTCAAGTACACATGGAACTCTCCAAGACTGACTACATGCTATGTCACAATATAAATCTCAGTAAATTTATAAAGATTAAAATCCTTCAAAGTATCTTATCTGAGCATAATGGAATAAAACTAGAAATCAGTAATGGAAGAAAACTAAAAAATTCACAAACTTGGAAATTAAACAACACACTATGAAAAATCAGTGAGTCCAAAAAGAAATCACAAGGGAAATTAAAAAATAGACTGAAATAAATGAAAATAAAAACACAGCATATCAAAACTTTTGGTATGCAGTAAAAACAGTGAATAAAGAGATTCATAGCTGTAAATATCCACCTATATTAAAAAAGAATAAAAATCTTAAATAAATAATCTAACTATGCACCTTAAGGACCTAAAAGAGTGAATTAAGCTTAAACCAAAAAAAAGAAGAAAATAACAAAGACTAAAGTAGAGATAAAGGGAAAGAGCATAGAAAATAGAAAAAAATCTAGTGAAATCAAGTTAGAAAAAAGATCAAGAAAACTGACAAAACTTTAACTAGACTGAATAATAAAAAAGAGAAATGATTTAAATTATGAAAATGTGAAATCAAAGTGGGGACACTACTGACATTATAGAAGTAAAAATATAACAAGAAAACACAATGAAAAATTATTCTCCAACAATTTGACAACCTAAATGAAACAGAATGATTCCCAGAAGGCTACAAACTATCAAAGCTGACTCAAGAAGAAATAGAAAATCTAAACAGACCACAAAAAATAAAGAGATCAAATGGACAATCAACAACATTCCCCCTCCAAAAGAAACAAAAACAAAAACCCAAGACAAGCTGGATTAACTGGCAATTTCTATCAATCATTTAAAGACATAATAACAAAAATCCCTTTCAAAATCATCCAAAAAACAAGAGAAGGAATAACACTTTCTAATTCATTCAATGATACCAGTATTACCCTGATACCAAAGCCAGACAAAGATACCACAAGAAAACTACAGACTAACACCTTTAATGAATATACATGCATTTCTTCAGCAAAAGAGTAGTCAACTGTATCCAGTATTAAAGGGTTATAACACCCTTCTTCTGGGTTATCCTCGGAATACTATGGTAGCACAACATATGAAAATAATGTAATGAAGGAAAAAAATACATATTATTTAAATTTATATATGAAAAGTTATCTAAAAAAGAATCCACTATCCTTTTATGATTAAAACAACACTTCACCTAGGAATATAGAGTATTTGTAAAAAGCCCACAGGTAACATTCTAATCACTGGTGAAAGACCAAAAGCCTTAAAATGTACCCACCACTATTTTTTTAAAAAGAACTAAAACCCTACCCCTAAAATCAGGAACAAAAATAAGGATGTCCACATTTACTACTTCTATTCAACATTATAGTGGAAGTCCTAGCCAAAGCAATTAGTCAGGAATAAGAAATAAAATCTTCCAAATTGGGAAGGAAATGTTAAAACTGTCCCTATTCCATATGGCATGATTTTATGTATAGAGTAAATAATATCCCCCAAAATTAAACTTTAGAAATGAATTCAGCAAAGTTGTAGCATACAAGAGTAACAAACATGCATTAGTTATATTTTTATACACTAGCAATGAACAATCCAAAAATTTTACTAAAGAAACAATTCTCCTTATAAGAACATTGAAGTGAATAAAATACCGATACAAATTTAACTGGTAAAAGGCTAAAAATTAAAACACTGCTAGGAAAAAAGTTAAAGATGACCTAAATAAAAAGACTTTACGTAGGATTCGTGCTTCTTCATTCCTGTGATGTTTCACTAAGAATAATGTGTTCTACCTCCATCCAAGTTAGTATAAATGCTGCAAATTCTCCATTTTTTTGATGGCTGAATAATATTCCAAGCTTACCAATCCATTCTTTACCAAGCCTTCCTAAATGAAGGACATTTAGGCTGTTTCCACATTTTAGCGATTCAAAATTGGGCTGCAATAAACAGCAGATAGTCAACAGTATTACAGATATTCAAAGAAACCTGTATGTGCCTGAGTTCAGTGGACTTAAACATTACTTTTAAATAATAAAGTATACATGTCAAAAGTATCTAAAAGAGATACTTGTAAAAAATGTAAAATGATTTAGTGAGATAAATTTAATAAAAACTAATAGTATAATAACTTATAAAAGAATTTAAGCTAAATTATTTATCAACTAATCTTAAGAAAACTGCTACTATAGGCTTGCTACTTACAAATTAGTCATTTCAAGTTAATATAAACTGGTTCATGGGAACCACTTGCTATTAATTTAAGAATTATCCTTAAAATAATAAAGTATATTTATTTAAATGATTGCATACTGTTTACTAATTTAAACTGATCGTATTCTAATTATTATTAGTGTGCTTTATGATATTTCATAACCCATTTCAAAACTGGATATATGAAAATCATCTCCAATTTACATTTAATGACTATTCTGACCTATAATGGCCTATTGTGACCCTCATCTACATTGTTCAATAAGACAAAATAAATTGATAACACAGCATATTTTTATCAATACTATGATAAACATTTGAATTAGTAATCATACTATTCTGTTTCAAAACAAAACAAAAATCTTATTAATCTATTAAAAGAAATATTTACTTATTTATTTTTATTAAATCATAAACACATAGATCATGTATACATTAATGCATTTATGGGATATATTCAGCTGATTTCATGTAGAATTAGGAACGCTTACATCATACAGGTTAATATATACCTCATCTCGTTTAATTATTGTGTTAAGACATTTATACTCTATACTAATAGATCTGACATGTACCCTTGCATTATGCACCATAGGTGTGATCCCACCATTCACTCTCCCTCGATCTGACCTCCCCGCTCCCCTCCCATCTCTTTCTCCTCCTGCCTTCATCCTGGGCCATAGTTGTGATCTATTCTTCATATGAAAGTGTGAGTGATTGTAAATTGGTTTCATAATAATACTGAGTACATGAGATATTTTTTCTTCCATTCTTGAGATACTTTACTTAGTAGGATATGTTCCAGTTCCATCCACGTAAATGTAAAAGAGGTAAAGTCTTCATCTTTTTTCAGGCTGCATAATATTCCATGGTATACAAATACCATAATTTATTAATCCATTCATGGTCGATGGGCATTTGGGCTTCTTCCATGACTTGGCTATTATGAATTGAGCTGTAGTGAACAATCTGGTGCAAATATCTTTGTTATAAAGTGATTTTTGCTCTTTTGGATATATACCTAGTAGAGGAAAGTAGAGGAATTGCAGGATCAAATAGTAGGTCTACTTTTAGATCCCTGAGTATTCTCCATACTTCTTTCCAAAAGGGACATATTAGCTTGCACTCTCACCAACAGTACAGAAGTGTTCCCTTTTCTCCACATCCATGCCAACATCTGTAGTTTTGGGATTTTGTTATGTGAGCCCTCTTCTGGGAGTTAGATGATTATCTCAAAGTGGTTTTGATTTGCATTTCTCTGTTGATTAAAGATGAGCATTTTTTCATGTGTCTGTAGGCCATGTGCCTATCTTCTTCAGAGAAGCTTCTGTTCAAGTTCCTTGCCCACAATGAAATGAGATTATTTGTTCTTTTCTTATTAATAAGTTTGAGTTCTCTGTG
>CAUYRH010135689.1:0-40104 GCA_963574655.1 Perodicticus potto | reverse complement strand
ACGAGGAGCAGACAGCAAGGCGCCAGTGTTTTCCGCACTGGTGGTTGGTTCTTTTTCAAGCCGGTTTCTTCGTCCATCACAGCATCAGCACCGCCAGGGCCAAGGCAGTGGTTGTAGAGCTTTCCTGTCCTGCATCAGAATCTCACTTTGCCACTCTCAGTAGAGTACCATGGCGTCATAGCTTACAGCAACCTCAGACTCTTGGGCTCAAGCAATTCTCTTGCCTCAGCCTCCCAAGTAGCTGGAACTACAGGTGCCCACCACAGGTGCCCGGCTATTTTTAGAGATGGAATCTCACTCTGGCTCAGATTGGTCTTCAACCCATGAGCTCAGGCAATCCACTCACCTCAGCCTCCCAAGTGTGCTAGGATTTTAGGCGTGAGCCACCACGCCCAGCCTGGAATTAAACTTTTTAATACCATGAGTTCCATGAGTGCTCCAAAGCCCATTCTGGGCTGCCAAGACAGACTCCCAAATCAGATGCCCAAGTGATTAGAATCAGGTTGTCTGAAAACTATTCCCAAGTTGCATGAAATTTTAAATAAAATGTCCGGGGGAACATTTTCCCCATGTGGTCCTGCACTAGAGAGACTCGAGTTCTTACTACTTGGCTCATACCAGCCAGAGGCCGAGGCAGACCAGGAACACTGGGCAGGTCACTTTGTAACATCCCCGTTCTCTATGTGATGACTTTCAACAATGATCATGCAATTCCCCCCTTATCCTCAGAGGACACGTTCCAAGACCCGCTGGGGATCCTGAAACTACAGATAATACCAAACCCTACAGCAGTGATTTTCAACCAGTGTTGAAAATAGTGTGCCTTGAAAAATTTGAAAGATCATTAACTGAATTTTTTTCAAAAGACATTCAAAGCACAGTAAGTATATTCTTTTTACTCTTTTTTTTAATCAACATAATTTAAGTGTGCTGCAGAAGTTTAACTATAGGTTCAAGTGTGCTGTGAGATAAAAAAGGTTGAAAAACACTGCCCTTCAGGTACCATTTTTTCCTATGCACACATACCTCCTGGTGGGGCTGGGCAAAGCAGGACAGAGAGTCAGTGCAAGATTTCATCATGCTGCTCAGAACACGTACAATTTAAAACTTATGGATTGTTTCCTTCTGGAATTTTCCACTTGATATTCTCAGACCACCGTGGTTGACCATGGGTAGCTAACAGCAAAACTGCAGAGAAGGGAGGATCACCATAACTGTGACAGGAAAGGAATACTGACAGTGAGGGATCTCTTTTCTTGGGCTTCATATATGTAACCAGGCCAGCAAAAACAAATAAGTATTAAAACATAGAAAAGAGAGAATAATGAGTTGATTCACTTTAATTACATCAACACTTTTAAAAACTGGAACATACCTACAGATTGGTCAGCAATGAATAATATTATAGTTTCTGTTTTTGAGGTTTAACCTCTAATTTATTAATGACTTTGTCAAAATTGATTTCACATGTTCATGTCCAAAAGACAGCTTTGTTGATCTCTTCATTCAGAGTCAACTGTTAATTTTCACTTAGAAAAATTTATTTTACATGAATCAACAGATACACAAATAGGAAGTTTTTTGTTTTTTTGTTTTTTTGAGACAGAGCCTCAAGCTGTCACTCACCCTGGATAGAGTGACGTGGCATCACAGCTCACAGCAACCTCCAATTCCTGGGCTCAAGCGAGTCTCCTATCTCCACCTCCCAAGTTGCTGGGACTACAGGCGCCCGCCACAAAGCCCAGCTATTTTTTGGTTGCAGCCGTCATTGTTGTTTGGCAGGCCCGGGCTGGATTCGAACCCGCCGGCTCAGGTGTACGTAGCTGGCACCCTAGCCCGTTGAGCCACAGGCGCTGAGCCACAAATAGGAAGTCTTAAACATAAGAATAGTTTTGTTAGAGATTCATAAAAATCCCACTTTTTGGTTAATTTCAGAAGTTGCAAGACTATCCATGTATTTGGGATCAATTACAACTGCTTTCAAATATCTCAACAGTCAAGAAATTTCCACTAGAATATCTTCACCAGAAAATTCACCATAAATTTCTATTATAGTTGGTAAATTTCTGAAGTTTTTCTCCTATAAGAATCAGAGAAACTGGCTATGTGGCAGTCAATATTCATTGGAATTATTTGATGTGTTGCTTTAGGACAAGCATCTAGTTCTTGATGAAAACAGACCTGGCATTAAACATTTTCCTTTTGAGTTCTTCTGGAAATGGTCCCATGGGACCACAAAAGTCAAAGTAGGATTCTGTTTCCTAATGTTACAACTGCATGCTGACATTATTATTTTGAATCTATTGTTTAAGCCCAGGACTAGGAGGCTTAATGGGTTTTGGAACCCAAATGCTCACGGGTGAATCCCCCTGAGTCTGGGGTTAATTCTCCAAATTATGTTCATTAGCAGACGTTATTTAAATATACTAATTTGACGCTTACATTGTTAAAACTCAACAGCATCCATAACATTATTTAGAACTTAGATCAACAAAAGGTTTTGTCAAGGTGGAATATTTTTATCACTGACATTCTTTAGAATTGCCAGCACATGGTGATAATAAAAAGCAGACTGAATTTTAGTTTGTTTTAAAATTAGCTACAAACAATGCACCCAGTACAGGCTATACCTGGGATGGAGAGATTCCACCACCTGCCCTACCTCTGGCACTAATGAGTAGGGGCAGCTGCAGTTGAAACCACTGGTAAGCTAACCTATAGGACTGGCCTTCAAAACCTTTCAAGGCTTTGTGACAACTCAGGTCACAGGCCAATTTTGGTTGGCCTATAATGTTTAAAACAACAGCAAGGAAAAAAAAAAAAACCTTCAGTGTCTTCTGGCAGGATATGTGTTTATAATTTGCCACAGTCCTCACCATTCCTTATTGTCTACCTGGTCAAATTTGCCTACTTAAGTTACCTGCCTGGTCCATTAGACATCTGAGTTTGTGACCCCTGCTTCTATACTTTTTTTTAAGCTGCCCTAATAATTAATGTTTTCCAGTTACTTCACTCACCAGGGCTTGCTCTTATCTTCTTTGCCCTTATTGGCCACAGCTCTTCCTGGCCCCACTGCTCTACCACTTCAGAGATCTTCTTCCCTCTCGTTTAACCTGGTAGTTTTTCTTCCTTTATATTTCATTTAATTATTGCTACTCAGCTTCAGGAAGAAGGCCCTTAGGCAGCCACTGAGTGCTCCCTTTTGAGCATGAGTCAGATAACTGCCTCCCTTGAAGTGGGGACTTTGGTCTTCAGCTTCTTCTATGACACTCAGGGAGGCCAGCAAGGAGGCCACCCTCCTCCACTTCCCCCTTGGCAGTGGGAAGCAGAAGGGGAGAAACCATTTCAAGCCCTGAACACACGTGCAGAGTCACACCCACAGCTGGCTTAATTTAACATCATGCAAAACATGTTCCTGGCCAAACTGCCCCAGATCAAATTAGACAATTATTTTCAGTCAGTGGTACACTAGGACCAGCTCGTACTGGCTTCAGAGAGCCGATGTTAAACTCTCATAGATTTTACCAGCAGTTTGGTGTCTTGAAATCAACCATGGTGGAAGTACGTGTGTTTACAGCACGGAAATGGGCAAATGTTGTAACTAGAGGTTTGGGAGGTAGGGGGAAGAGTCATTTTACCAGCATACCACTGCCTTTAGCTTCTATCCATGGACAATGCCTAGAAACCCTCAATGGTCTATTTCCCTCTTCCTGCTTAAGCAGAGGGGAGCCTAGAGCCAGGCTACCCATGTGCAAGTCCACATCCTACAGCCGGACCTTGAGCATGATGCTAATCCCTCTGTGCCTCGTGGTTCCCATACCTATGACTAGAATGAGTCATCGCACTATCTCATAGGATTTTCATCGGGTTAAATGAGTTAATAAAGGTAAAGTTTCTGAATTAGTGCCTGTGCATAAAACGTGCTCCACAAACATCCACGAATATTCTCAAACCGAAATTTCATTTAGTTCTCTTATTTCAGCTGTGTGGTTAGAAGATGCAAATCCCTCTAACCAATTTAATCCCTGCCCTGCTTGCTGAATATGAATATCCCTAATGCCATGCTTCTGGGCGGGTATATGCCAGGTCAACTCATGTCTTCTTTCCTTCAAAAACTAGCAGCAACACATGGTAAAAAGCCTATTAATACATGTACTATTACTTTAAAATGCATGTATTAGTTTTGCATCTCATTCTCAGAGTTGGAAAAAAGTCTCCCTTGCGTTTAGTTTTTATAAATTCTGTCCTTTTTTTTCTTTTTTGATTTTTAAGATGTACTATACTTTTCACATTTTAATGGTCTTAAAATCAGATGATGTGTCTGATGTGACCACGTTTCTTTTCTTCCCCCTAAAAGCAGTTGTTAACATGATGGTCCCCACTGTCTTCGTGTCTTAGAAAGCAAGAAACAGTACTAATAGTCAACAGCAAATCAGCTATAGGACCCAGAGCATCAGCCTCCATGTCTAGTGTCCCGTTCCCAAGATCAGGGGCAGGATTATGTCCCCTGAGAGTCTGTTCTGCTGAGGCCACCTCCCCTTCCTTTAGGCTCATTGGTGGTGGGAAGTTGACCGCCCTCTAAATATGCTTCAATCATAAGCATAGTGAAGGCCGGGGTGGTGGCTCACACCTCTAATCCCAGCACTCTGTGGAGGACAAGGTGGGAGGATTGCTTGAGCTCGCAAGTGACCAGCCTGAGCAAAAGCAAGACCCCCAACTCTAAAAAAATAGCTGGGCGTTGTGGCACGTGCCTGTAGTCCCAGCTACTTGGGAGACTGAGGCAAGAGAATCACTTGAGCCCAAGAGGGTGAGGTTGTCCAACTTGAGGTTGCTGTGAGCTGTGATGGCATGGCACTCTACCCAGGTTGACAAAGTGAGACTGTCTCAAAAACAAAAAAGCATAGTGGAAAAAAAGCAGAGTGAACTTTCTTCTGGGCTGGATCTGACTCCCAGACAGGAAGGCATAACAGAATAAAAGCAAAGGTGAAAGTAGAAACCAGGCTCCCAACAAGGGGCAGGCCCAGCCCTGCCGGTCTGAAAACCTGGAGCTCTCTTCTGAGTCATCCCCCTTCCTGGTTCCACATGATCGGTCTACACTTCACACTTTCGCTGTCATCTCAGTTTCTCCCACCTGGTTTCTTGCCCAAGCAGCTTATGGGGTTTAAAGAGGACACATCTATAAAAGACTTAGTATCTCGGCCAGGGTCAGCCTCGGAGAGCAGTGCTGGCTGTGGTGACTCCCTGGGGTGGCGACTCCCCAGCCACCCCTGAGCACTCAGGTGGGGAGCCACTCTGCTCTGCGTTGCTGTGGACAGGAAGCCGCCCCGTGCAGGCCCCTACTCATTTGTGAACTCTTCTGCAAACTGCCCAGGACTCCCAAGGGAGCGGCAGCCCAAGCAGCAGCTGCAGGAGCAACTGGTGAACGGGAGCTGACCTGCCATCCCTGCCCCAGCCTCTGTTCGTGTTTTGTTCTTACTCTGTGAGCTTTGGCTGGTTTCCCCAATAACACAGCTGAGCGTACAATTTGGGGCCTAGCCAACCGCCCCAACCCCCCTACACACACAGAGCAGGGTTTGGCTACTTGGCCCATCCCCTTTGCCTCTGCTCAGGAGGGTGGAAGAAGACACAATCTTGTTGGGCAGGGATGCTTTGTGCTTGGAAGGACAGGTAATGGGACAGCTCTACCCCACCACAGCCCCCACCGCCCCTCCCAGCTTTCTCTGAGGAGCAGGCTTGACTAGAAAGCCCAAGCCCTGTGGCTCTGCCTACACCCCCATATTCACCCTGAAGCCACACTCCTCAGGCCTACTCCCCGCCAATGCTAAGCAAGGGATGGTGGGGGGTGCCAAGTAGGCCATTCCTACAAGGCCTGGGATTCCTCCAAAGGCAACTTTGCCTCAAGGACTCCGCATCCACCTGGCGGAACCCTGGTCAGAGCCATGCTACAGTCTAAGTCCCATTTTACCTGCACAGGAAGGAATTGGACCTTGCACCCAAAGAGCTCAGGCCTTCACCTTTGGCTCCTGGGAGGTAATCTCTGCATGATGGGTTTGGGCTAGCCAGATAGTAACACTGTGACTTGGAGGGGCAGGCCACACCAGAAAGATCAACATCACGAATTAGGGTGGGGATTTCAGCCACCAAGGTATCAATCAGCTTCCCTGTTTGGCAATACTCTATGAACATTGTCAAACACCAATGCCAGGAAGAGACACATCCCCACGCCATGCTGGGAGGACAACAGTAGCTCCAAGGTCAATATTTCCCTGGACTCTACCCTACTTACTTCTGCCTTTGGCTGATTTTAATCTCTAGACTTTCCCTGTAATAAACTGTAACCATGAGTGTAAGATTCTTCAATGAGTTTAGTGGGTCCTCCCAGAAAATTATTGAATTTCAAGGGTGATGGTGGGGACCTGTAAACTTGCTATTGGGGTCAGAAGTGAGAGTGGTCTTGTGGGAACTATTCCCTCTATACTCAGCAGGCGCCCTAACTCTTCCCAGGATCCATCCCACTCCTTCACAGGGGTCTGACCTGCATTGTAATCCAAGCTCATCCCACCTTCCCTTTATCCTTCGCAGGCATTTCCCCAATAAACCTCTCATACATCAAATCCTGTCTTCATGTTTGCTTCTCAGCAGACCAGGAGGAACACAGGTGATCTGTGAACCACCAGTGTTGGAAATACAGAATCCTGGGTGCCCCTCAGACATGCAAAGTCAAATTTTCGGTGGTGGAGCCTAGGGTGTTATCTGCTGCATTCAGGAAGAAAAAGGGAAGGGTCAGAGAGCCATCTTGCATCTGCTATTTTTTTTTAAGTGTCATTAGCTCAAAATTATCATTCTGCCAAAGTGACATATTTTAGGGTGGCATGTTCTTCAGATCACATTCTCCTTACAGATACCCTGTTTGTAAACCTCCACCATCAGGATCTTGGAATTAAATGGCAGTGGTAGGTGATTGGCCCTTTGTAAATGAATGGAAATGACCCAATTAAAATGAAGAAATACACACACCTGGCAACTGATAACGTACATTGCACCCATCTACAAATGAGAGAGGATGAAGCGTGGATAGGTTACACAAGAAACAGAAATGAGTGAGAAAGAGATGCTGATCCCTGCCAACTTGGTGGCCCACAGGGTGGCTGGCTCTCTATCCCAAATCCATGCTGCAGAGGCTATAAAGGGAAGCAGGAATTTCAGGAACGAACAACACATTAGCAACCAGGCTTATGAAAGCCCTGGGCAGATGGCTCAGACCAGGATCTGTCCTTGGGCACCTTCATGTACCTGCACAACACCAGAGCAAGCGAAAGCCCTGGGCAGATGGCTCAGACCAGGATCTGTCCTTGGGCACCTTCATGTACCTGGCCAACACCCAGGGAACAGAGGCTCCTAACTGGGGCACTGTCCCTCCCTCAGAAGGAAAACAGCAAACCACACACACACATAAGTGTTATCCAAAGCAGAAGGATTAAACAGACAGACCAAGAATATAAAACAAGCCTCAGAAGTATAAGGAGCTAAAACAGAATCAATATGAAATACGAATTAAACAGAATAAGTAGAAATTTTAGGCACAACAAAAGATAAAACTGAAACAAAGGGGGCAGGAAGAAACTCTTGGAGGTGATAGGTTGATGACATCAATAGTGACGGGGTTTTGATGGTTTAACAGGGTATGCCATTCTCCAAGTTCTACACATTAAATAGCTACAGGTTTTTGTATGTCAATCATACCTCAATAAAGCAGTTTTTAAAAATTAGGTTGCTCTCATTTGTTTTTGGGACCTTGATTAGGGAAGAGGTCTCTGATTAAATAGTTTTCATATTGTATTTGAAATAAGTGGACACACATTTTTTTCTTTCTCCCTTCACCATAGACTAAATCTTCAGCACGAAGAAACAGCATTCGGTGGGAATGGGTTCGTGATCTTACGAGTGGGCCATTGTAAATTAAGTGGGGCCCTTGATGCCTCTCTCTCTAGTTCCCATAAGATGCTGACATCAGGATCTTGGACTTTCAGCCACCAGAACTGTCAGAAATAGATTTCTTTTTTATTAGTATTAAAAAGAGAAAAGAAAAGAAAAAGTAAACGACACTTATTCTGATCCATTTCCATACAGCCTTTGTTCACACGTGGATATCTAGTAGCATTTCTTACCTACAGCATCATTTGTATTTGTTGTCACAATGAAGTATATTCTGTCTTGCAAAAAAAGAAGACAACTCTGTAATAGTGAATAAAGGGCACAGTTCCAGGCTGGGGCTAAAAGTGAACCCTCAGACAAAGCAACAAGTAAAACAAAGCAGAACTGGACAGGCGGAAAAGGAAGCATGCACTCATGGCCCCGCCCCGAGCCTGGGGTTTTGTCTTGACAGCTTTTTTGTAAAAGGAGAGAATGGAAAGACTGGAATCCCCTGTTTCTGGTGTCCTTGTTCTCTGGGTTTGTAGTCACTGGACCTGCAACTTGGAAGACGCCCTTCCTGCCTGCCTGGTTCCTTGTCTCAAAGACTTCCAAGGAAGTTTCTCCCTTCTAATGCCCTGCAGGTAGGACCAGTTACACATGTTGCAAGTCCCAGTGCAAAATGAAAACGTGAGTCCCCCCCCCGTATTCAAAAATTGTTACGAATTTTAAGATGGCAACAGTGGATATGAAACAAAGCCAAGCATGGGGCCCTCTGCAACTGCTCAGGTCTCAGTGCAAGAAGCCTACTAGGCCCCCAAGGCCTGGGGCTTACTGGCAAACAATACAGTCCCAACCAAGAAACTTGCCATCTTGGTCAGCATCTCGAGCTGCTGCTAACAAAATGCCATATTCAGGTGGCTTCCAACAGAAAGCCGTTTCTCACAGCTCTGGAAGTTGGAATGCCAAGATGAAGGCTTCAGCAGATTCGGCGTCTGATGAGGGCCCTCTTCCTGGGTTATAGCTGACACCTTCCTTGTCTGTTCTCACGGTGGAATAGGACGAGGCAGCTCTCTGGCCTCTTTTATGAGGACGCTAATCCCATTCATGAGGGTTCCACCATCACCTCCCAACAGCACCACCTCCCGATACCCTATTGGTGATTAGGTTTCAACACAGGAATTTGGCAGGGACACATTCAGACCACGGCACTTGCTTAACTCAACTAAAATGTCCAGCTTTTATAAAATCTATTTGCTGTTAGTGGAAACGTTATCCTAAACCACCTAAATGTTATCCAAACAGGTTGTTTCTTCTTTTAAACATGGCAGTAAATTAGTGGAGGTAGGAATTCATGTGCCGTGCAATCTCTGCAGCATAATCATTTAGGTTTGGGGGCTTTTCTAAAGATGTTAGATTTCTAACGAGCATTGCATAGGTATGGTACATTATTCAAAAGGAAAGACGAGGCTGAGAAGGATCCTTATCTTGGAAATTTTCCCATGGGCTGGCCTTTCACAGCTTTTCTGAGATCTCTGGGTAGGCCCTGGAGTGCTAGAAGGCAGCACAGCACAGTGCCATGGCCAAGAGCGTGGCCCCTAGAGTCCGTCTGCCTGGCTATAAATGCCAGCTCCCCCTCTCACTAGCTGTGTGGCTTAAGCAAAGAACCAACCTGTCTAGTCTGCATTTTTCTCAACTACACAATCAGGGTATTCATGCCAACTTCATAAGACCAGCCCAATGATTACATAAAATGATCCTTGCCAAGTGCTCTGTACGTACAGTGTCTAGTATGTGGTTCCACTCAAGCCAAGTTAGCTATTATTTTATTTCTATGCCACCCTGGAAGGAATCACAGGGCATAGCAGAGGCAGTATCAACAGGCAGATGTTTTATGATATTGTTTTCAAAGTGAGATTCTTTTTTGTTATAACAATGACTATTTATTGGGTAAGGTTTGGAAGCCATAAAAATGTATAAAGAAGAATATTAAAGTCACCTGCAATCTTACATCCAAATATAACCACTCTGTTTTTGATGACTTTTCTTCCAGATCCATATACATTTATTTTTCTTTTATATGTATTTGTATTTATAGTTGAGTAATTCTTATACACCAAGAATTTTTTATACTGATTTATCACTGCCCTGACCTTTTCTCCATGGCATTGGTCTTCTAAAACATGAGTTTTAGCTTAAATTACTTATTATTTTAGCTGCACATACATCTCTAAAATCAAGTACTATATAAAATACTATGTAAAAGTAGTAGAAATACTACTTTTGTCCACTCTCACATTTCATGGCATTATTTATTCGAATTTTTCCCATGTCTCTTTCACATTAGTGGCTTTGTCTTCCCAAGAGCCACTTTTTGGTGTCTTCTCCGACAGTTTTCTAGAGTGCATTACCTTCCCTTCTGCTTAAATTTTTTGAGTTATAGCATTTTTACATAATTTACTTGCTGTTGCCAGAAATTTTATCCTAAAGCACAAATAGAACACTTAGCTCTACCTAAAACAGTTTGGTTCTTCTTTTAAATATGATGATAAATAATAGAATGCAGATTTTCCATGGGCCATGTGATTCTACAATGTAACCATTTATGGCGGTTTTTAAAAGATATTACATTTCTAAGGAGTATTACACAGATATGGTACATTATTCAAAAGGAAAGATGATTTTCAGTTGATCCATAATTTTCCTTCTTAACATAGAACATACAAGGAATATCTGGAAAGCATCCAGCTATGTGCGTCTCTATTTTTCATAAGACATGGCTGGATACTAGACAGCCCTTGTACTTAATATGCCCCATTGTTGGATATTTAGGGTGTTGTCCATTTTTCACAGTTTTTTTTAATTAGCATTTTTTTTTCTTTAATGACTTGGGAAGAACCAAGAGAAAGAAAAATCAAGGTCCACTTTAAAGGTAAGCACTATCTTTGACACTTCTTACATTATGTCCCTGACTCCCCAGAACGATCACCAGCTACTGCTGCCCCCTTTGGAGCTGATGCTGTGCTTTGACTTTAACTGGTACTCAGAAAACTGAAACCCTAGGCTGGGGGAACTGCCGGTGCAGGGGACATAGGGGGATGCCATTCTCTGGCCAGCTCCTGCTTGCCCCTTGCTAAGTTCCAGATGCTTCAGGAGCTTCCAGTAGCAGGGGTGCACCCGAAGGGTGAACTTCATTTAGAAGGGACAGGGAATTTGGCCATCAGGATGTGTGCGAGCACGCCAGCATCCCACACCTTTGCCAGTTCCTCACATCATATACATCAAAGTTTAAGTCTTTAGGGATCATAAGCTGAAGACAGATCAGGACTGAAAGAAAGGGAATTAGAACAGGGATAGCCAAGGATGACACTGCGACATCCAGGATTAGAATAGCCCGACAGACAAACACACCTCCCCAAGGGACTGAGGGACACTGATAGTTGACACTTTGAGGCCAGAGGGGAAAACAAAATGGAACACAGGCCACCTCTTTTCTGAAAATCCTGTCCATTGCCAAATATCTCAAGTATCTATCCAGTTGATTTTTTTGAAATTCAGAAAAATTCAAACCTTGTGGATGGATGAGCTTTCCTTAGTCATTAAGAATTCAGAATGCTGGCTCGGCGCCTGTGGCTCAGCGGGCTAAGGCACCAGCCGCGTACACCTGAGCTGGCAGGTTCGAATCCAGCCCGGCCTGCCAAACAACGATGGCTGCAACCAAAAAATGGCCGGGCGTTGTGGTGGGCGCCTATAGTCCCAGCTACTTGGGAGGAGAAGGCAAGAGACTCGCTTGAGCCCAGGAATTGGAGGTTGCTGTGAGCTGTGATGCCACGGCACTCTACCCAGGGTGACACCTTGAGGCTCTGTCTCAAAAAAAAAAAAAATTCACAGAATGTTCAGAATCAAGTTAAAGCCAAGAAGCTGTTGAGGAAGTTGTTTCCTGACCAGTGGTGTGCTGGTAAATGATTACCAGTAAGTATTCAAGTATATGTGTTGGGGAGGGGAAGCCTTGAACCTTAGTATTTGTCAGTTTCCACAGTGTAAATACTTCCAACATATCCAGTTTCAAATTATCAACATGATGTCTCGAAAGGCAAAGATGTGAAGAAATGTGCAGTGGCGGGAGTGTTTCCACCACTCAGATGCAGACACAAGAGGTACATGTGTGCATAACTTCAGGAGGATAGATACACACAGTAAGTAGCAAAGTGTGACGAGGTAGGTGTGCTGGCCTGATCGTAGCTCACTATGACCTTGAGCTCCTGGGCTCAAGTAAGCCTTCTGCATCAGCCCCAGAGTAACTGGGACTGCAGGATGCCTGGCTAATCTTTCATTTTTTGTAGAGTTGGGGTCTCACTCTGTTGCCTGGGCTAGTCTCAAACTCCTGGGTTCAAGCAATGCACCTATTTCAGTGTTGGGATTACAGGCATTAGCCATCAAGTTCAGCCAATTTTCAATATAATTTATGTAATTATACATTCATATACATTAATTTTTAATAATGAGTACCAGCTTGCAAAATAGCTTTAAAAATTTACCAATCCAATACCGGGCTTGGTGGCTCATGTCTGTAATCCTAACACTCTGAGAGGCCAAGACAGGTGGATTGCCTGAGTTCGGGACCAGCCTGAGCAAGAGTGAGACCCTGTCTCTAAAAAAAATAGCCAGGTGTTGTGGTGGACGCCTGTAGCCCCAGCTACTTGGAAGGCTGAGGCAAGAGAATCACTTGAGCCTGTGAGTTTAGGTTGCTGTGAGCTATGACACCACAGCACTCTACCAAGAGTGACAAAGTGAAACTGTCTCAAAAAAAAAAAAATTACCAAACAGCTTCTGTGACCCACTACAAATCAGCACACCATTCTGCCTTTCACCCTCCCCTATCACGGACATTATTTGTCCCCACATCACATGGAGGCAGCAGAGCAATCCTGAGGAGAGGAAAAAACAGTCATATTGAATTTGTATGACGTGTAGACTGTTCCCTCTTTTCCCCATTTTTCTGCTGAGCCAATCTAGACCCTTTTTAAAGTTTTATTTTGATAATGAAACGTGGCAGAGGTACAACAAAAAAGGATATAGACAATGATATAATGAGCATTTGAGACCTACCCAGTTTGACAAGGTATAATAACATCACAAATTGAAATGAAGCTTCCTGTGTATTCTCCCACTCACATCCCCTCCCTCCTCTTCAGAGATTACCACTGCCCTGATTTTAATGTTTACCATTACCACACGTACCTTTATAATTTTAGCACATACTACATGTATTACATACTACCTGGCACTATATATATGTATACACGTATATGTGTGTACATTTGTACAGTAAGTCCTCACTTAAAGTCATCAATAGGTTCTTCGAAAGCAACTTGAAGCGCCTAACATGTGTTTGAAAATCCTTTTGTTCAATGTCATTTTGTTGCAAAACTGATGAGAAGGCTCAGCGCCTGTGGCTCAAGTGGCTAAGGCACCAGCCACGGACACCTGAGCTGGCGGGTTCGAATCCAGCCCAGGCCCATCAAACAACCAAGACGGCTGCAACCAAAAAATGACCGGGCGTTGTGGCAGGCGCCTGTAGTCCCAGCTACTTGGGAGGCAGAGGCAGGAGACTCGCTTGAGCCCAGGAATTAGAGGTTGCTGTGAGCTGTGATGCCACTGCACTCTATCCAGGGTGACAGCTTGAGGTTCTGTCTCAAAAAAAAAAAAAAGAAAAAAAAAAAAAACTGATGAGAAAAGAAAATTAGCTTTCTTACAGGTCATTCTGCTTAGAGTTATAGTTTCCGAGAACTATAACTGCGAGGTTAAGTGAGGACTTACTGGGTGTGTGCATACAGGACCGCTGCCAGTCTATTTTTATAAGTAGAAAACCACAGAGAACTCAGAGCCCAACTCGCTTAAATAATAATCTCTCTTTTATTGATGTTTTTTAAAAGAGTCTGATTCTAAAGAAAGGAGCTTGCCCAGAACAAGTTTGGAGGTGGAACTGCTCCTTTATTTCTAGCCGAAGGATAGGTTAGAGAGGATAGGTGCCTGATTGCCCATTTCAGGACTGAAATAAATGCTAATGAGCAAAGAAAAGTCTTTTTTTAAGACTTCCAGATCTTGGCCTGTCTTGTTACCTTATGAATGCCATCAATAGCAGACAAGGCATGTCACCCAAGATTCCATCTTCTGGTTTTTCATGGTCATTCTTTATAAATGCCCCCATGAAGACATTTTATTCATCAATTTCTTTACTAACAGTAGTTTCTGTCAAAGAGGTAAGAGTTTACATAGTATTTCTATTTTATTCCTTTAAAAAAATGACAAAATATTGACAAAAACCAAGACAGGAAGATGTTATTTACAAAGATTGTTGTAAGCTAAAAATCATAAGATGGAGATTTGTGGTTCTTTATCGAACTTGATTATAAAAGTTTTTATTGAGCACTGTCAGACTCATGAGCTGGGGAGAGACTTCAGATTTATAACTTGGTCCTAAATGGGCAACAGCAGATATAAAAATCTTGGAATTTAATATCAGCTTTGAAAAGTTAAATTGAGAGTTCTAGCAGTTTTCGCTTTATAAACTGGCACATTGTAGAACGCAAGGGCTTTACTGATTTCTGACAGAAGAGGCTGTCTCTGAAATGAATTGGAGCCTTTTCATATCCCACTGAATTCTAAAGGCACATTTTAAGCTGATGTCCTCTTCGTTTTCATTTAGTGCATGTGACTTAATTGGAGAAGGACCTCACCCCGAGAGCCTGTGGGGGCCACGGCAGGGGTGGAGCGCAGAACTAAAATCCTGCTGAGTAACAAGAAGTGCAAGTGGTAAGTTTCTCCCCTCAAAGTTCCAGTTCAGAGCAGATTCAAAGCCCTTTCCTTGAGTTATTTCTACAGTGGAGTGCCAGGAGAAAATGGGTCGTTTGTGTCACCTCGTCCCTGCCCAGAGAGGCCTCCTCGCCGCTCCACCTGCCCTCCTGATGCCTTTCTGGGAAGGCAGGACTCTCTAGCTGGAGGTCTTGGGGGTGGGAGGGTCTCAGCCATCCTTGGACTGGAGAGCAGGGAAGGATGAGTTCTAGAACATGCTTAGCCATGCAGAAACCCACCTTGGCATACCTTCTGCATGTCATTAGACAGATTACCAGGGTAGTTTTTGAGCATAGAATTCCAGTATATTGGTGTCTGTGTAAAGACCTAAAGTTGGCTGACAAAAAACTATCTCAAGGAGGTCATGACTCCCGCAAGAATCTTCTGATCCCTCGAGAGGCTCTGGTCAGGCTAAAGTCAGCTTAGTAGGTTTATGTCTTATCTCACATTAGTAAATTGGCCTTTTTGGTTGCCCTTCTCTGTCTGTGCCTCATCACTACAGGTCAGCACTCCAGCACCCAAGCCAACTGGGGTGTGAGAAGATGGAGTGAGTGTCTGAACCAGCAAGGCTGGGACAGACCAGATACTGGACCACGTGGTTGCCCCAAGGTAGATGCTACCAGGCAAGGCCGCCTGGAGGCCAGGCCCTCTGGCGTCACCTTCAGTATCTCTCTCAGCACGTGCTTGCTTTCAGACTTCTGCAGCCGAATATCCTCCACTGGGCTGACACTTTATGATCCTCCCACAGGCCCTTATCAGCTAACACCTTGCAGGGATTATGACAGCTGGCTCGGGGTAGGAACATGGAGAATTGGGACATGGCTCAATGTTTGGAGAAGGAGGGAAACCAGAGTGGGGAGGGGATGAATTTGAGGAAGAAAGAAACTGACATAAAGGGGCAGTGGACTTGACCAGCTTCTTTTTTTTTTTTTTTTGGCAGCGTTTTCTTGGAGGTTTCAAACCTTATCATTCCCTCTGTGGGTCTGGGTTCGAATCTTGACTCTCTCACTAACAATCTACCTATGTGACCCTTGTCATCTCCAGATACCTGTTTCTTCAACCGACAAAGGAATGCTAAAAGTCTATGAGTTTATTCTAGATGCATTTATCATGTTGTATTGAAGTATTTTTGTTTTAAAGAATATATATTCTGGTGGCATTTAGTTGGAAAGTAGAGAGTCAGTCTTAATTGGGCCCTTTAGGCTTTTTTTTTGAGACAGAGGCACTTTGTCACCCTTGGTAGAGTGTCATGGCATTGTTGCAGGAAGACGAGGCCCAACGGAGAGAAAGAGCACCCAAACACCACATTTATAAGAGGAAGGGCTTTATTCACCAGCTGGGAGCTTACGGCATAGAGGAATTCCAAATGGCCCACTCCCCCGACTGACTTGGTCTTTTCCTTTTTATTGACAGTCCAGAAGTTCCACCCCACAGGTACCCTTCTTATTGGCCAGTTTGAATCAAGCGGGAGATGCTATTCTAGCCCCTACAGAACAGTATTTCACAGAACTTGGAAATTTCCAAGTTCCCGGAAGTTAAGTTTACAAATTCCCAAGAGCTGAGTCACCATGGAGAGAACCCTGCTACTGTATCCTTGTGCTCTCCTTGAGATCTGTTCTCCTAGACCTCACCCTTCTCGGGTATCCTCTCTCAGCATCACAGCTCACAGCAACCTCAAACGGGTGAGCTCAAGCCACCCTCTTGCCTCAGCCTCCCCTGTGCTGTGACTATAGGCACCCACCACAATGCCCAGCTAGTTTTAGAGACAGGGTCTGACTCTAGCTCAGGCTGGTCTTGAACTCATGAGCTCAGACAATCCACCCGCCACAGCCTCCCAGATTCCAGTCTGCCCTTGGCTTTAGAACACAAGCAGTCAAAAGAATGTACACTGGAATCCAGCTCTACTGTGTGACCCTAAGCAAGTTACTTAACCTCTCTGAGCCTCAATGTCCTCATCTGTAAAGCAAGAGTACTGCCTCCCACCTTGTCTAATTGTAAGGATTATACAAGATTATGTAAACCAAGCATAAGCTAGTACTCCACATCACCCAGTCTCTGCATGGAGTTAAATTTGAAGAAGACAGTTCTGAAACCAAAAGTAATTTATAAAGTTTTTGTAATTATAACAGTGTCACTCAAAAAACAAACAAACAAACAAACAAAGGGGAGAGTATCCAGTTTATAATCCACAGCAACATTCTTAAGATATCTTTTCTTCTGCCTAATTCCACCCATCTGCTCCAGAATCTCAACTCTAGAAGTTCCACAAAACCCTCCCCACCACTAGCCTTACCAGATTTAGCAAAAACAGAACAAAATAAAACAAACAACCACAGGCAGCGCCTGTGGCTCAAAGGAGTAGGGCGCTGGCCCTATATACTGGAGGTGGTGGGTTCAAACCCAGCCCCAGCCAAAAACTGCAAAAAAGAAAAAATAAATAAATAAATAAACCAAAAAGGATTCCCCATTAAATTTGAATTTCATGTACACAGTAAATCTTTTTTTATTATTAGTTTAAATATGACCCATGCAATATGTGGGATATACTTACCTTACTACTAAAAAGTACATACTTAACACTAAAAAATTATTTGTTGTTTATCTGAAAATCACGTTTCACTGATGTTCTACATTTTATCTGGCAAACCTACCCGGTACCCAACCCACAAATTATTTTTCTGCTTTTCACTCCTCCCCATCTTGTGTTTGTTACGTATATCAACTTCACTCGCTAAGTACATTGTTCTCACTTTATTCTTAAATTTTCATCTGCATGCTGCCTGTTACTGGCATTCTCTACAATAAAGGAGAGCTTTGGAGCTGCAGCAAAAAGCAGAGCCCTTCCCCTCTTCCTGCCTCTCCCATCTCTCTTCTCCCTACCCATTGCCCTGATCCTACATTTGTAAAAAACACAGTAGTCAGGCAAACCCTCAGAAGGCAGGAGAGAGGAGGAAGCTAATTGGGCAAAGACAGAATTTGTGTCAATGCTAGGGAGTGAAGACACAACAGCGCTCACACAATAATAAATAAAGTAGCACAGGTCTAGCCTATAATAAACACAGAATACCTGCTTCTTACTCCTCATTGTCATTATTATTACTAGACAGGTCACTAATAACATCCCTTCCCATTCTCCCAGCCACATTGGAGTCTAATTCTTTATAGAAGACTCAAAGGAGCTTAAAACAGGCTGCCCACTCCATCGTTCCTTCCAGAGATACGGTGGGGATCCGAAGCGCTTTAGGTCTGGACCATTCCAGTCCATGTACCCTTCACTCCAGGAACTGTCCCAGCTCCCTAGCTTAGAAGCCACAGGTGATCACAGCTCCACCCAGGTCACAGTATCACACCGTCAGCTCTCACCCTCAGCCAGGAAGTTCAAGACTTCCAAAGGTGACCCCCAGTGAGCCCCGTGGGGAGGGGACCTTCCAGGGCAGTGACCTCTGTTCTCTTTAGAAGACACTGCAGCCCAAGCCCCACTGCTGCCGAAGCAGCAATGTTTCTCCATCCCTAGGCCACCTGAGGGAGTTAAATTCCCATTACAAAAACAAAGCCCACTGAACTGAAAGAGATGTTGGTCCCCAGTGCCAGCAAGAGCCTTGTCTCATTCCCAAAGGGGTGCCAGGACTATTAAAGCTTTTCACAGCTGATTGCTCACCTGCTCTTCATTTTCCACTTCACTTGGTGCACTGAACAGTGTCCTGGGGAGACGGACCCAGCAGGGCAAACCAGTGAAATGGAGCATTTCTCCCCAGGCCTCTTTGAGACAGACCCTCCAGGCTGACTCAATGGGGAGATGGTGTTTCCTTTCTTTTCTTTCTTTCTTTCCCTCTTCCTTCTTCCTTCCTTCCTTCCTTCCTTCCTTCCCTCCTTCCTTCCTTCCTTTCTTTTTTTCTTCTTCTAAGAATGAGGATCCAGTCTGGGCTGTCCCAGACTCAGGGCTTTAAAACATGGCACCACCCTAGCTTCCCTGTATAAACACTGAGGGAGTGCTCTGCTGTTCTTCCTTTCTCTATCATTGCTACCTCCCAGAAAGCATCAAAAGAAACAAAGGCTTTTTAAAAAGTCTGTCACTTCCTAATTTCAATTCACTTTAATAAGCATATGATTTAAGGGACCAACCCACCTCAGGGGACACAAAATAGGGTAAAACCAGACCCTGCCCTTCCCAGGGTCACAGTTTTAGGACACAATAGGAGACCCTGCCAGGGTAATAAGCACAGATTGCGGGCAAGACCTCAGAAAGAGGGGCAATATCGGGGTGTAGGGTTTGGGGTTTTGTTGTTGTTTCATGTATATGATGTGTATGTGTGTGCAGGTGTATGTGTGCATTTATCTCCTTTTCTCTTGCCCTATTATTTTATCATCAAACCCATCCCCTCCATTCTGTTCCTGAAATTGACAAACTTGAGCATAATAATCCCCATACCTCCCAGCATTCCTCCCACCTCATTTGGTCTAACTTTTCATTTCTGCCTATAATAGGTGTAGCATGATATATATCTACTACATCATGCTACATCTATGCCCTATATATGAAGTCTCTGACCCATAGCAAAAGGGGGTCAGAGAATTTCCATGGCTGAAATGCTGAATGCACATGTTTGCTCAGTGAATAGGGCAGGGGGGAAGATAAAGTGAATTCCAACTGGGCTATGACAGCCTTCTGTGACAGATCGCCTGTGGAACAGAGGAGAACACAGCTGAATAAACGCAGGCATAGAGAGAAATGAGTGTAGCCAGGGGGGCACACAGCAGTGTGAAAGATGGTAGGCCAGCGTGAGCCCGGGAGGAAACCTCATTGCTGCCTAGAGAGGCAGGAATGTGGGGAATTCCAGAATACGGTTACATGGGGATCAAACGGAATGGGCGCCCGAATAGCAACCGCCAGCAGGGAGGCTGGGAAGGTGGTGATCAATAAATGCATAATTGAGCTGAAGGGTGCTGCTTCTCCTCCCTGTGGAGAGGCGGCTGAGCTGAGAACTCTGGAGAGCAACCTGTATGATACCAAGAGATTAAACATGTTTCTTTTCCTAATAGATCCCTGTAGGTTCCTGGCAGGGAGAAGGTGGTTGGTGAATAGCTTCCAATGATTATTGGAGCTCTGAGAACTAGAAACCTATAATGTGGTGTTATAAAGAGATGATGTAGACCAGTCCCTTCCCATTCCCAGTGACGAAAACTAAAGTCCAGAGAAGTGGAGAGACTTGTCCAAGGTCATGCAGGTCTTGAGAGCTAAGCTTGACCTGGTTCCCAGCTCATTCTCAGGGAAACTATCTGCCTTTAGTGGTGTCTCTGTTCCTAGCAGCTGGAGCCCTCACTGTGCCTTGACCTTCACTCAAGCTGAGAGACTTCAGGGAGTCAGCTCTCTTCAATCTGGGTAATGTGGTTGCTTTGCCTTCTTTCTGACCCTCTGATTCTAACCATGTGTCTTCCAAAGCTGGAGACCCTTAGTCATGAGCCAACCCACCTCCCTTCACAGAGCAGAAGCCTCAGTCCTGATCAGCTCTCGTTGTTACTATTACTGCCACTACTGATATTATTATTTGATTACCTACTACTGGCAAGACCTGGCACTGATGGCACCAGCTGCTATGCTGGTTCCCACGCAGGGCACTTAGAGCTGACCTACACTCTGTCCCCCGCCAGACACCACAGGCTTCCCCACCTGCAGGCCGCCAACAGCCAGGCGCAGGAATAAAGTAAACGAACGAGTGGATGCCGGCCTCAAGCTGAGTCCTAAAGACTCAGAAGGGGAGTCTGAGGGCAGGTGAGTAGAGCAGCAGCTTCGTGAGCAAATAGCTCAGACTGAAGCTGGAGGCAAATCACTCCCTGCCTTGTCCGCAGACAGAGCCCCCAAGGTGATCTTCAGAGCCTCGTGTGAGCCTCAGCCTGGCATTTTATTGCTGATTTTTCAAAACAGCCTTTCCTTGCCAATCCTCTGTTTTATATCTTTTAATTACTTTAAAATTGTGTGCTCTATGCCCTGAGGTGATTTTAGCACCAAGGGCAGCACTTTTTAAAATAAATAGATTATGAGCTATATCTGCTTCCCTGCAGGGTACAGATGGAGCACGTGGGGTAGGGGCAGCAGCCGCAGAGGGGAGCCTCGAAGGGGCCGGCAGGGCACAGGCCCACTGCCAGGACTCTGATCCCCGTTTCCTTACAATGCCACCTGAGCTTCCAAGCACCAGCAGGAGGCAAAAAATTGGAAGCCAGGCAGTTGCATGGGTCATGAGCAAACGTGTGGAGACTTTGCCACTGCCCAGGCCAGCCAGGCAAAGCCAGGTCACAAAGCTGGAGCACTTGTAGGGACTGTGCCTGTGGGGACTGTACCTGTGGGGACTGTGCCTATAAGGACTGTACTGTAGGGACAGTGCCTGTGGGGACTGTGCCTGTAGGGACTGTACCTATAAGGACTGTGCTGTAGGGACTGTGCCTGTGGGGACTGTGCTGTAGGGACCGTGCTGTGGCGACTGTGTGTGTGAGGACTGTGCCGGTGGGGACTGTGCCTATAAGGACCGTGCTGTAGGGACTGTGCCTGTGGAGACTGTGCCTGTAGGGACTGTGCCTATAAGGACTGTGCTGTAGGGACTGTGCCTGGGGGAACTGTGCCTGTAAGGACCGTGCTGTAGGGACTGTGCCTGTAAGGACCGTGCTGTAGGGACTGTGCCTGTGGGGACCGTGCCTGTAGGGACTGTGCCTGTGGGGACTGTGCCTGTAGGGACTGTGCCTGTGGGGACTGTGCCTGTAAGGACTGTGCTGTAAGGACTGTGCCTATAAGGACTGTGCCTGTAAGGACTGTGCCTGTGGGGACTGTGCCTGTAAGGACCATGCTGTAGGGACTGTGCCTGTGGGGACTGTGCCTGTAGGGACTGTGCCTATAAGGACTGTGCTGTAGGGACTGTGCCTGTGGTGACTGTGCCTGTGGGGACTGTGCCTATAAGGACTGTGCTGTAAGGACTGTGCCTGTGGGGACTGTGCCTGTAAGGACCATGCTGTAGGGACTGTGCCTGTGGGGACTGTGCCTGTAGGGATTGTGCCTATAAGGACTGTGCTGTAGGGACTGTGCCTGGGGGGAATGTGCCTGTAAGGGCTGTGCTGTAGGGACTGTGCCTGTGGGGACTGTGCCTGTGGGGACTGTGCCTGTGGGGACTGTGCTGTAAGGACTGAGCCTATAAGGACTGTGCCTGTGGGGACTGTGCCTGTAGGGACTGTGCTATAGGGACTGTGCCTGTGGGGACTGTGCCTGTAGGGACTGTGCTATAGGGACTGTGCCTGTAGGGACTGTGCTGCAGGGACTGTGCCTGTGGGGACTGTTGTTTGCTGCTGACATGTGAAAACCCTAAAGAGACTACCCGCCAAAAAACTGTTAGAACTAATAAGTGAATATAGTAAAGTAGCAGGATACAGAATCAACACACAAAAATTAGTGGCATTTCTATAGTGAACTAAATAGTGAACTAATAGTAGTGAACTAATAGTGAACTAATAGTGAACTACAGGCAAGTCCCAGGTTATGAACGAGATAGGTTCTTAAGTCAAATTTGTATGTAAAGTGGGACAGGTACATTTACCTCTTAACCTATAGCCTCCACTCGTGAGAGTTGTACGTAAGCCGGATGTTTTTAACTCAGGGACTGGACTGGATTCAAAAAAGAAGTCACGAGAACAATCCCATTTACAACAGCTACAGCCTGATTAAGAGGACCAAGAGGTCAGATCTGGATTCCAGTTCCCATACGGCCACTTAGTCCTTGTGTCACTTATGGCAAGAGGCTTCACTTTGCTAGTTGAGTTACCCTGTATCTTAGTTACACAGGTAGTGATAGTATGATACCTTCTTCATATGATTATCGGTAAATGCAAAAGGAGATGAGTAAACCGCTTACTTAACCCCTGCTGGGTAAATGGCGAACAGTAGATATTAGCTGTTGCTATTGTGCATTTAGTGCTGTGATCGGCACTCATGGGAGAGGAGAAAAGAGCAGAAATAGTCACTGTCACTGAGGCGTATGTTCTCCCAAATCCCACCCTGCCTCTGCCCACCCAAATCTGATTTATCTTCAGCAGCTTCTCAGTACAGTGGGAAGAGCCTGGATTTGCACCTAGCCCTGCTGATGCCGAGCCTATGTTTTTTTTTTTTTTTTTTGGCCGAGGCTGGGTTTGAACCCACCACCTCCAGCATGTGGGGCTGGCGCCCTACTCTTTGAGCCACAGGTGCCACCCGATGCCGAGCCTATGCTTCTGCACATCACCTAACTCCTCTGGGCCTTCGTTTCCTCTTCTGCAAGATGGGAATAATTAAAATAGAGACTCTGCTGATTTCACAAGGTTATGGTGAGGCTCAAATGAGAATTCGTGTGAGTTTTCTTCAAAAGCTGTAAAATACTTAAAAAGCTAAAGTAAAACCCAATCTCATAGGTCTTACTCAAGTTTCACCTTCTTCCACTTCTTCCATGAGAGAAATCCAACTCATACTGTCTTACGAGGGAGTCCAGGGGAGGTGGTTATCAGTTCATACGACTAAACCATCTAGGAGTAAATTCAGGAGTAGTTCGAGTCAGGTTCCCAAAAATTGAAAATAAAATTCTGTCCTTCTTTCAGTTCTGTTTCCTTTATGTCATGTGTTGTGAGGCAGGTGCAACACAAGAGCTCTCAGCTTGCAGCTTGTCAGTTCAGCCGCCCAAATCGAAACAGCCCACTCGTCTCTCACTTGTTCCAGCAAAAGTCCCAGAGATGAGTCTCGGTGGCTGACTTGGGCCATGTGCCAGGTGGCGGCCCTTCTACTACTATATACAGGTTTTACTACTGTATTTTCTGGCAGAATGTAGGAAAAGGAAGAGAGAGTCAGACAAAAAGTCCCAGAGAGCAACCAGACATTTGCTTGGTGCTCTGTTGTTGAATCAACACTTTCCAACCCCAGAACGTTCAGCCTAGTTCCATGGCCTCAGTGAAATGAAGAGCCTGGGCCATGTTAAGAAGGGAGCCCTGAGCTTGCTGAGAAACACAACTGTAAATGATAAAAGGGAACAAGAACCCTATTTCCTGACTCATTAAAGCAAGAGATTGCTTAATAAATACTACTTGATGGTAAAGTTCTGACAAGGCCACTCACTTAATAACCACAATTCTGACTCTGATTCCTGTTCCACTTAAGAATCCACGTGAGCCCTGGTCTTCAGCTACTGTTAATGGAGGTCACGTTGTTGGCAGACGGCCTGGAGCAGGTTTATGCACAGGAGGGCATAGACCCAGTGGGTGCCCCAACAAACCATAGGTATTTTTATCTAAGTCACAGAATTTCAGCCTAATTCCACTTCCCTCAGGGGCCTAACAGACTTCCTCTACCCCATCACCACTTCCACCTCCAGAATAATGCTTATCTCATGCTTTTGTTATATTTCAGAGGCTATATTCATGCTTATTTCAAGAAACTTAGTAAGAGTTACAGCCCCCATATCCCACTCTGCCTGTTGCAAGTCCTCTTCTAGGCATACATGTACACTGTATAGAAGATTTTTAAGGGGACCACACTGTTTAATAACATGTATTGGAAATACTTCTCAATGCTCACAGACACCCTTCCATAGCATTAATTTTATTTTATTTTATTTTATTTTGAGACAGAGCCGCAAGCTGTCACCCTGGATAGAGTCCTGTAGCATCACAGCTCACAGCAACCTCCAATTCCTGGGCTCAAGCAAGTCTCTTACCTCTACCTCCCAAGTAGCTGGGACTACAGGTCCCGCCACAACGCCCGGCCATTTTTTGGTTGCAGCCGTCATTGTTGTTTGGCGGGCCCGGGCTGGATTCGAACCTGCCAGCTCAGGTGTACGTGGCTGGCGCCTTAGCCCGTTGAGCCACAGGCGCCGAGCCCATAGCATTAATTTTAATAAATTCACATTGTTTTTCTATTGAGTGGATGTACCATAAATTATCTACCCTGTCTTCTATTGTGGATGGCTAGATTATTTACTCATGTTAATATTATAGTATTCTGCAGAGTCTTTTAAAAGTAAAATAGATGAATGAGCTTATAGTTGTGTTACAGCCTTACCAGGTACATTGACCACTGTACAAGAGGAAGCCAATATACTGAGAGTTTATATCACAGGTGCCATCTGAGGAGATGAGAGGAATTTCTCAATTTTTCTTCTCCTTGAGAATTTGGGAGAAAGGATTTTTAAAGCTGGTAGACAAAGAACTATGGAATTGGGGAGTCTGAATAGCTGGGTATGGGGTAGAACCATAGGGGTGTTGAAATTGCTTTCTTGGCTCTGCACGTGTAGCTCAGCGGCTAGGGTGCCAGCCACATACACCAGAGCTGTTGGGTTCGAATCCAGCCTAGGCCTGCCAAACAACAATGACATCTACAACCAAAAAAATAGCTGGACATTGTGGTGGGTACCTATAGTTCCAGCTACTTGGGAGGCTGAGACAAGACAATTGCTTAAGCCCAAGAGTTTGAAGTTGCTGTGAGCTGTGACGCCAGAGCACTCTACTGAAGGCGACATAGTGAGACTCTGTCTAAAAAAAAATTGTTTTCTTGTGCTGAGTCAGTTCCTGGATAGGGTTTGCAAGACTAGTTAAATCAGTTCCTCGGTATGGGCCACCGGTCTGGGCTGTCGGTGGATCTACTGGAGTGCAGACCTGGAAGGTGTCTGAAAAACTAGCTTTAGCTTTCAAGAGTAATGTTATCTATGGGAGTAATTAATAAAATTAAGAATGTTTATGACCATCAGCTATATGACTCCTAAGTAGCAATTATAGGAAAGCAAGCCAGAGGACAATGCCTGGTTATACATATTTTTAAACTATGCCTATGTCTTTGCAGAATTCAGGCCCATAAAACTCCCACCTTGTGGAATTTTATTAATTTTATAAAGGATGTTTTCAGTAGGGGGGGGTATAATGGCCAAACAGGGTAGGAAAAATGGGGCATTGTACAGAAAAGCGAGTGTGAGAGAAAAGAACAGCTTTCAGAAAAACATTTCTGTGACCATACCTGAAATTTAGGAGTTTTTCTGGGTTCTGCTCCCAACTTCATGGAGTTTTTGCTAAGTGAATGACATAAAAAGCTTTATGCATATGGATCCTGTTGTTGCTATGTGGTGGGGATGGGTGGGTCACTAATTCCATTAGCTATGATTGTTATCTATTAAATACTAGACAACAAATTGCCCCAAAACTTACTGGCTTAACTTAACCATCTTATTTGCCTATGATTCCATAGGTAAGCAATTTGGACATGACTCTGTTAGCTGGTTAGTCTGTTCCACACAGCATTGACTACATTCATTCACCTGGTGGTTGGACAGGAAAGTCCTAAAACAACGGCTTCACTTGTTCTTTCCTCCGTCATTCCGTGTCGCCATATGGCGCTTGTGAATGTCCCGGCTGATGCTCTTAAGAGCATCAACAATGCCAAAAAGAGAGGCAAATGCCAGGTTCTTATAAGGCCATGCTCCAAAGTCGTTGTCCGGTTTCTAACTGTGATAATAAGCATGGTTCCATTGGCAAATTTGAAATCATCAATGATCACAGAGCTGGGAAAATTGTTGTGAACCTCATAGGTAGGTAAAACAAGTGTGGAGTGAACAACCCAAGATTTGATCTAGAAAAATGACAGAACAATCTGCCCCCATCCCTCCAGTTTGGTCTCATTGTACTGATAACTTCAGTGGGCATCATGGGCCACGAAGAAGCAAGAAGAAAACACACAGGGAGGAAAGTCCTGGCATTCCTTTCCTAGCAACGTAATACATATTTAAAACAAATGCCTCAATGGAAAAAAAAAGTGACTTCCTTACATGTCCTGCATGTCAGCACTTCTCCACAAGGCCTCTCTTTCCACATGGTAGTGTGGGGTCCCTCATCAAGTGGAAATCTCAGGGCCAGACTTCTTATATGGAAACTGTTGCCAAGTGGACAAAATTGGGAGCTACTGATGTCTTAGGGCCCAGCCTTAGAAGTTACACAGTGTTACTTCAGAAGCACTCTGTTTATTGACGCCAATGTCAGGGTCAGTCTGAATTCAAAGAAAGAGAAAATAAAGAATTTGAAGACATTTTTAATTTATTACAGTAAGTATACTGAGGACAAAAGTAATATAGGATTCCTATAATAAAGATTCATAGAACACTATGGTGTCACAAAATTCTAAGTTCCATATGTGGATTAAACCAGCTAGAGAAGAGATTTAAGCCCATCTATAGTCAAAACTTTTGCCCCACTTCTGAGCAAGACACCAAAAGAGACCATTGCCAAGGTGGCATATGGAAAATAGAATCCCTGGCAGACATCACCACCCGAGAAACAAGTGACACCCATTCCATCCCTCAGCCACTACAGTACTAGGGAAAGCCTTTGGGACATGTCAGCCCAACCCCCTCTGCTATGGGGCTTCATTTGCCTGTGGTTCCAGGGAAGCACCTGCTTTTCCTTTTGAAGATTTCTTGCTTCTTCTTTTTTTTTTTTTTTTTTTTTTTGAGACAGAGTCTCACTATGTCACCCTGGGTAGACTGCCATGACTTCACAGCTCACAGCAACCTCAAACTCTTGGGCTTAAGCAATTCTCTTGCCTCAGCAAGAAGCTGAGTAGCTGGGACTACAGGCACCCACCACAGTGCCCAGCTATTTTTTGGTTGTTGTTGTCGTTGTTTGGCACGCCCAGGCTGGGTTTCAACCCGCCAGCCCCAGTGTATGTGGCTAGCGCCCTAGCAGCTGAGCTATAGGCCCCAAGCCAAGGCTTCTTACTTCTTAAATATTGTAATTCTTCTCCAAGCCAATGTTATGTGAGTTTTGAGATCTTTGTGAGAACACTGCTGTTAAAACATTTCTGACAAATAGTAGCTCTGGAAGTGCTAATGTGCTTCCTCAGACTAGCAGAAGGAAAGGAGGTTTAGGTTGCCCCATGAAAACAGTGCATCTCCCACGGAAGAGTTAATGATATCTTTCCATTATACAGATCTTAAAGAAACTAAAATTCCTCCCACAACACTGGGCTCTAACGGTCTGAGTGAATGAGCCCAGATGGAGGGACCCTGGCTGTCCCCATCCCAGTTATCATGATGGTGCAGGGAGCTTCTCGATCATACACACCATCTTAGAGTGAGATTTATAATTTCTTACAGGTACTCTCCAGGTACTGAATATGGCCCGAATTTAATATCCAGTCATTCACCACCTGATTCCCAGTTGATTGCTAAAAGATGCTGCTGTTTTATGCATACTAATCTCCAAAGCAAAGCCATGGAGAAGGAGTGGGTGGGCAAAGGAGCCACACACTGGGTGGGAAGTTGGATCTTCTATAATCTCTATACAACGTTGGGTCTAGCCATGGGGTCCACCTTCTCCACAGGCATGTACAGACAGTGCTTTAAAAGGGCTTGGACTTCGTGTCTTTATTTCCCCTCTAAACTGATCAGATAAGGGCTGACCAGCTCTTGAATACTTAAATTTTCTTTTTCACAGCCTAGCCTGAAGCCTTATGCCCATTTGATTTGTATAACTCCTGTCTGGCGGACATTGGTGTATTGAGACAAGTATCTTTACCAAACCAAAAATGGCTTCATCTTTCTTCTCTGCACCTCCCTCCAAGCACAAGCCATTGTTCTAAAAGCTGGGGGTTGGACAGATAGCCACTTCCAAGGAGCACTCTTCTCTTGTTCTTGTCCCTAGACCACTGGGAAGGAATCAAAATGTTATTTCATTCAATTGCAATCATTTATAAATAGCAGAATCGCTTTCTGCTTCACTGCAGCTCACACTGTTGAGATGAGTGAATTAAAGTGAACAGCTATTAGAGAAAGCAGAGGAGTGAATTTTAATGTGGCAAACCTTCCTTCAGAATCTTTTCATGGCATGACCATTGTGTACTCATTGGGGTAAGTGCTTGGGGACATACATACCAGCTTCTTAGACAGGCCCACCCAATGTAGGCGAAGAGGACACTGGGGCCTCACGTTGTTCCTTCTGCCCCACCTTGCCTCTGTCGTGGGAACCCAACCTTAGTTAGCTGGTTCCTCATATTAAACTTCATTCTGTGGCCCCAGAGGAAGACAGCACCCCCTGCTGTGGAAAGATGTCTGTGGTTTTTTAATTGTTTTTATTAAATCATAACTTTATACATTGATGCATTTATGGGGTTCAGGCTACTGCTTCAATATACAATGTGAAATGCTTACATTGAACTAAGTAACACATCATCACAATTATACTCATTTCTTAATAGTTTTGAAATGTACCATCGCATCAGGCACATTAGGTGAGGTCCCCCCGAATACCCTCCCTCCTCCCATATCCCCCGTTTCCTCCCCTCTCTCTGCCCTTCCCTTCTACCTTCTGGACTATAGTTATGTTTTGCCATTCATATGAGTGTGTAGGTGATTATATATTGATTTCATAGTAGTATTGAGTACATTGGATACTTTTTTTTCCATTCTTGAGATACTTTACTAAGAAGAATATATTCCAGCTCCATCCAGGTAAACATAAAAGATGTGAAGTCTCCTTCTTCTTTATGGCTGCATAATATTCCATGGTGTACTTATACCACAATTTGTTGTTGTTGTTTTTGCCGAGGCTGGGTTTTGAACCCGCCACCTCCAGTATATGGGGCCAGCCCCCTACTCTTTTGAGCCACAGGCACCGCCTGAGAAATCTCTGTATACCACAATTTGTTAATCCATTCATGGATCGATGAGCACTTGGGCTGTTTCCACGTCTTGGCTATTATGAATTGGGCTGCAATAAACATTCTGGTGCAAATGTCTTTGTTGTAAAATAATTTCTAATCATCTGCGTATATACCTAGTAAAGGAATTGCAGGATCGAACGGTAGGTCTACTTTTAGTTCCTTGAGTGTTCTCCACACTTCTTTCCAAAAAGGTTGTATTAGCTTGCATTCCCACCAGCAGCATAGAAGTGTTCCCTTCTCTCTGCATCCTCACCAACATCTGTAGTTTTGGGATTTTGTGATGTGGGCTAATCTTACTGGAGTTAGATGATATCTCAAAGTAGTTTTGATTTGCATTTCTCTGATGATTAAGGATGATGAGCATTTTTTCATGTGTTTGTAGGCCATGCCCCTGTCTTCATCAGAGAAGTTTCTGTTCAAGTCTCTTGCCCACATAGAAATAGGGTTATTTATTCTTTTCTTATTGATTAGTTTGAGTTCTCTATAGATTCTAGTTGTCAGACCTTTGTTGGAAGCATAACCTGCAAAAATCTTCTCCCATTCTGAAGGTTGTCTGTTTGCTTTACTTACTGTGCTCTTAGCTGTGCAAAAGCTTTTTAGTTTGATCAGATCCCAATAAGGTATTTTTGGTGTTGCTTCAATTGCCCAGGGGGTCCTCCTCATAAAATACTCTCCCAGGCCAATTTCTTCAAGTGTTTTCCCTGTACTCTCTTCTAGTATTTTTATAGTTTCATGTCTTAAGTTTAAATCTTTTATCCAGTGAGAATCAATATTTGCTAATGGTGAAAGGTGGGGGTCCAGTTTCAGTCTTCTACAGGTTGCCATCCAGTAGGCCCAGAACCATTTGTTAAATAGGAAGTCTTTCCCCCACTGAATATTTTTGATAGGCTTGTCGAAGATCAAATGGCAATAAGTAGTGGGGTTCATCTCTTGGTTCTCTATTCTGTTCCATAAATCTACCGCTCTGTTTTTGTGCCAGTACCATGCTGTTTTGATCACTATAGATTTATAGTATAGCCTGAAGTCTGGTAATGTGATACCTCATGATTGTTCTTATTTCTGAGTAATGTATTTGCTATTCAAGGTTTTTTCTGATTCTATATAAAACAAAGTTCTATTTTTTCAAGTTCTTTAAAGTATGACAATGGTGCTTTAATAGGGAATGCATTAAATCTGTAAATTGTTTTGGGTAGTATGGACATTTTAACAATGTTGATTCTTCCCAGCCATGAGCATGGTATGTTTTTCCATTTGTTAACATCTTCAGCTATTTCTTTTCTCAGAGCTTTATAGTTCTCCTTATAGAGGTCTTTCACGTCCTTTGTTAGGTAAATTCCAAGATATTTCATCTTCTTTGGCACTATTGTAAAAGGAATAGAGTCCTTGATCGTTTTTTCAGCTTGACTATTGTTGGTGTATATAAAAGCTACTGACTTGTATGTATTGATTTTGTATCCTGAGACGCTGCTGTATTCCTTGATCACTTCTAAGAGTTTTGAAGTTGAGTCCCTGGGATTTTCCAGGTATAGGATCTTATCATCAGTGAACAGTGAGAGTTTGATCTCCTCTGATCCTATTTGAATACCCTTGATCACCCTCTCTTGCCTGATTGTGATGGCTAAGACTTCCATTACTATGTTGAATAGCAGTGGAGACTGTGGGCATCCTTGCCTTGTTCCTGATCTGAGCGGAAATGTTTTCAATTTTACACCATTCGATATGATATTGGCTGTGGGTCTGTTGTAGATGGCCTCTGTTAGTTTAAGAAATGTCCCTTCTATGCCTATTTTCTTAAGAATTCTGATCATGAAAGGATGCTGGATATTGTCAAAGGCTTTTTCTGTGTCAATTGAGAGAATCATATGGTCTTTGTTTTTTATTTTATTGATGTGATGTATTATATTTATAGATTTACATATGTTGAACCAACCCTGTAACCCTGGAATAAAACCAACTTGATCATGGTATATAATTTTTTTGATGTGTTGTTGAATTCTATTTGCTAAGATCTTATTGAATATTTTTGCATCAATATTCATTAATGATAGGCCTATAATTTTCTTTCTTTATTGGCTCCTTTGCTGGTTTGGGGATCAGGGTGATACTTGCTTCTTAGAATGTGTTGGGAAGTATTCCTTCTTTTTCTATGCTTTGGATAACATTGTATAATATAGGTACTAGTTCCTCTTGAAAGGTTTGATAGAATTTGAATGTGAAGCCATCTGGTCCTGTACTTTTCTTTTTAGGGAGATTTTTGTATTGTTGATGCTATTTCAGTGGTTGATATAGGTCTATTCAAGGTTTCTAATTCTTTCTGGTTGAGTCTAGGAAGGTGGTGTGCTTCCAGGTATTGGTCCTTTTCTTTCAGATTTTCATATTTCTGGGATTAGAGATTTTTGTAGTAATCATTGAGGATTTTTTTGAATTTCTGAACTGTCTGTTATTTCTCCTTTATTGTTTCTGATAGATGATATTAGAGATTTTACTTTTCTGTTTCTGGTTAGGTTGGCCAAAGGTTTATCAATTTGATTAATCTTTTCAGAAAACCACCTTTTTGTTTTGTTGACCTTCTGAATGATTCTTTTGTTTTAAGAACAAAATTCAATTTAATTTAATTCTTCTCTAATTTTGGTTATTTCTTTTCTTCTGGCTTTGGGATTGCACTGTTCTTCTTTTTCCATGGGCTTGAGATGATCCATTAAGTTGTTGGCTTCCTCTCTTTCTGTTTTCTTTTTTCTTTCTTTTTTTTTTTCTTTCTGTTTTCTTGACGAAAGCTTCCAATGCTATAAATTTCCCTCTTAGGACTGCCTTTGCAGTATCCCACAGGTTTTGATAATTTGTGTCTTCATTGTCATTTTGTTCAAAAAATTTGGTGATTTCCTTCTTAGTCTTGTCTTTGACCCAGCTATCATTCAGCCTAAGATTATTTAGCTTCCATGACTTTGTTTGAGTATGAAGATTCCCTTTGCTGTTGAGTTCAACTTTTATTCCATGGTGGTCTAAGAAGATACAAGGAATAATTTCTACACTTTTAAATTTGCTGAGGTTATACTTGTGACCTAGGATATGATCTATTTTGGAGGATGACCCACGGGCTGATGAGAAGAATGTATGTTCAGTTTTATTAGTGTGAAATGTTCTGTAGAGGTCTGTAAAGTCCATTTGTTCTAGGATCAGGTTTAAATCTAATATTTTTTGTTTAGTTTCTTCTTGGAGGATCTATCCAAAACTGTCAAAGGGGTGTTAAAATCTCCTTTATAGTGCAGGAAGATATCAAGTTGTTCATATCCATTAGGGTCTGCTTTATGAATTGGAGAGCATTCTGGTAGGGTGCATAAATGTTAATTATTGAAATCTCTTCATGTTGGGTGTTTCCCTTGACAAGTATGTAGTGACCTTCCTTATCTTTCTTTATCTTTGTTGGTTTAAAGCCAATTGTATCTGCTACTAAAATTGCAACCCCTGCTTTTTTCTGGTTTCCATTTGCCTATAATATACAAGTCCATCCCTTCACCCTGAATCTACTTTTATCCTTTAAGGTAAGGTGATATTCTTGTATACAGCAGATATCCGGTCTGAGTTTATGTATCCAGTCAACCAGCCTGTGCCTCTTTAGAGGACAATTTAAACCATTCACATTAATTGAGAGAATTGATAAGCCTGGTTGTATTTTGGGTGTCATGATTTTTGACTGTCCAGTGGATATTTTTAATCCTTTCACCACTGTGGAAGTTGGGTTTTGTTCAAAAATTTCTGAGTGAGTTTACCTTGGAGGTAGAGCATTGTGCTGGTCCTTGTGGATGATAGGTCTGAAAATATCCTGGAGATCTGGTTTAGTTATGGCAAATTTCTTCAACATATCTATGTCATTAAAGTATTTGATTTCTCCATCACAAATGAAACTCAGTTTAGCTGGATACAGGACCCTGGACTGGAAGTTGTTTTGTTTTAGGAGACTGAAGGTTGATGACCATCTTCTTCTGGCTTGAAACATTTTGGCTGAGAGATCTGCAGTCATTCTGATATTTCTCCCTTTGTATGTGATGCTTTTCTTACATCTGGCTGCTTGCAGAATTTTCTCCTTCATCTTAACTTTGGCAAAGTTAATAATAATGTGTCTAGGAGATGCTTTATTTGGATTGAGTCTTGCTGGGGTTCTGAAACTGTCTGCTATCTGAAGTTCTGTATCTCTTACGATGTTTGGGAAATTCTCCTCCAAAATCTCTTGGAGTAGAGCATCTGTACCTTTAGGACCATCCTCTTTTCCTTCGGGAATTCTGGTAATTTGGTTTCTTGAATGCTTTCTTGGCTCAGCTCCCCATCTTTAGCCTCATAGAGTCCGATTCTATCCAGTTTTTCTTCCTCTGCTCAGGAGCCTCTGCCAAGGGTTGCTACATCTTCCCAGAATTCCCAGGTCAACTTCTTTAAGGCTGATCTCAACCACATGTGCTAACAAAACCTTTTTAAGATACTATATAAATAAAACTGTTTCCACAGTTTGGTGCTGGCTAGCTGCAGCCATCAGCTATGTCAGCCCTCCTGACCCCATCCTATCTCTCATCTCCTTTTAATTTATATTAATGCTTCAGAATCTCTATCATGCCATCCATATAAATAGTAAAACAAAGAAATAGGAACAAATAAAAAGTGTAAATTTTAGAAGTACATTTCAAATGTCTATCCAAAGTGTGAAGACCCTGCTGTGAGGTTCAGAGAAATGGGCTTCTAATGTGGGGTTTCTGCCTAGAATTTCAATAGATAAAATGAAAAAATGTCTGCTAAATCAGATAACACATTAACCTTACTTTGTCCTTTCCTGGTAATCAGTGTCTATTCTGTTTATTTGTTGAGTTTCAGCAAGTTTTTGCAGACAAATTTGATACACTAATTTTTTTTTCCAACCTTTGTGTTTATCTTGAAGATAAGACAGAGTGGCTCGGCGCCCATAGCTCAGTGGTTAGGACGCCGGCTACATGCTCTGGGCCTGGTGGGTTTGAACCTGGCCCTGGCCTGCTAAATAAAAAATAGCTGGGTATTGTGGGGGACACCTATAGTCCCAGCTACATGGGAGGCTAAGGCAAGAGAATTGCTTGAGCCCCAGAGTTTGAGGTTGCTGTGAGCTATGACACCACGGCATTCTACCAAAAGCGACATAGTGAGACTCTGTCTCAAAAAAAATAAATAAGACTGAGTAGAGAAAAAAAAAAAAAAAGACTGAGTAGAATAATAGGAGTTTCTTAATCATGGTCAAGAAATTCTTGTAAGAAACTATTGTTTTTCAAGTATAGTTATTCTCTTTTTCTATCTGATAACAACTTTGCATGTGCTACATTGTTACTTTAACTTTAGATGCCACTGTATGGTTCCCTTCCTCATGCCCAGTCTCACATCTCAAGTAGCCGTTCTTCTCTGGTTATAGTGACTGCTAATTTCCTGACTACTTTACTGGGTAAAATGTTCTTTGTCTCATTTACATGTATTACTTTAAAATTGACCACTAAACTCCTTTTTCATTTTTTTCAAATATTTACAATTTGAGGTAGTCATATAACTAAATGGTTTTTCTTTTTGTGTTATGTTGGTAAATGTCACTTGAAACTTTGAAAATTTCTGAATCTTCTAGATACTTTTACTTTCATAGTTTTTATAACTGCTATTTTTTGTTTTCATATATTTTAAAGTTCCAGGTGATCTAGATTGCTTTGATAATACTAATCTGAAGACTGGAATTATATTACGTTTAATACAAATGACTCAGAACTGAATGCTCTCTTTGTTTAGGGAGGAAAGTCAGTTCTCAATCATGTTTACTAGTATGGTTTAACAAGAATATATATATATACATGGGCTTGGCGCCCGTAACATAATGGTTATGGTGCCAACCACATACATCGAGGGTGGCGGGTTTGAACCCGGCCTGGGACAACTAAACAACTGCAACAAAAAAAAAAAAAAAAATAGCCGGGCCGCATGGTAGGCACCTATAGTCCCAGGTACTTGGGAGGCTGAGGCAAGAGAATCGCTTAAGCCCAAGAGTTGGAGGTTGCTGTGCACTATGATGCCACAGCCTTCTACAGAGGGTGACAAAGTGAGACTCTGTCTCAAAAAAAAAAAAAAGACTATATATACATTAAACATAGAGATAGTTTTTTGAGTCTCACTTTGTTGCCCATGGTAGAGTTGCCCCAGTGTCATAGATTGCAGCAAACTCTTAACTCCTGAGCTCAAGCTAATCCTTCTGCCTCAGCCTCCCTAGTAGCTGGGACTATACAGGTGCCTGCCATAACACCTGGCTATTTTTAGAGATGGGGTCTCACTCTAGCTCAGGCTGGTCTTGAACTCCTGAGCTCAGGGTAATTGTCCACCTCAACCTTCCAGAGTGCTAGGATTACAGATGTGAGCCACCACACAAAGCCAATACAGTTATCTTGAATTAGTTTATCTTGATTTAGTTTATCTGTCAAAACTTTCCCTAGTTCTAATTGAGAGAGTATGTGGATTTTCCTTTTATTCTTACCATTGATTTAAAATTACCAAAAAGTCAGGTCCCAGAGAATAGGATAGTTAAAGATGTGAACAGTAGTGTAAATCTATGCCAAATGGTCGGGTACAGTGGCTCAGGCCTGTAATCCTAGCACTCTGGGAGGCTGAGGCAGGTGGATTGCGTCAGGTCAGGAGTTCGAGACCAGCCTGAGCAAGAATGAGACCTCAGCTCTAAAAATAGCTAGGCATGTGACTCATGCCTGTAATCCTAGCATTTGGGAGGCCCAGGAGGGTGGATTGCTGGAACTCACAGGTTCGAGAACAGCCTGAGCCAAAATAAGACCTTGTCTCTAAAAATAGTTGGGTGTTGTGATGGGTGCCTATAGTCCTAGCTACTCGGGAGGCTGAGGCAAGAGAATTGCTTCGGCCCAAGAGTTGGAGGTTGCTGTGAGCTATGATGCCATGCCATAGTACTCTCCCAAAGGTGTCAAAGTGAGACTCTCACAAAAAATATATATAAAAATAAAAAATAAATATGACAGGCTCAGCGCCTGTGGCTCAGTGGGCTAAGGCACCAGCCACGTACACCTGAGCTGGCGGGTTTGAATCCAGCCCGGGCCCGCCAAACAACAATGATGGCTGCAACCAAAAAATGGCCGGGCATTGTGGCGGGCACCTGTAGTCCCAGCTACTTGGGGAGGCGGAGGCAGGAGACTCGTTTGAGCCCAGGAATTGGAGGTTGCTGTGAGCTGTGATGCCATAGCACTCTACCCAGGGTGATAGCTTGAGGCTCTGTCTCAAAAAAGATCCTCCCAGACCCTGCCCTATGAGTGTCTTTGATTGCTTGGTTCTCATTTATATCCTTTATAATAAAACAGTGGGGTGGCGCCTGTGGCTCAGAAGAGTAGGGCACCGGCCCCATATGCCGGAGGTGGCAGGTTCAAACCTAGCCTCGGCCAAAAAAAAAAAAATCTACAATAACACAGTAACTGTAAGTATAGAACATACATAAACTGAGTTCTCTGAATCATTCTAGAGAGGATATTATTGTTCCTGAGGAGGGTCATAAAACCCTCCTTCATATTTGTAGCTACTTGGTCAAAAGTGCAGGTGGCCTGGAAACCCTCGCACCAGCATCTGAGGTGGTAGAAATCCTGCTGGGAACTATGCTCTTCAACCCACAGAATCTGATGCTAACTCTGAGTGGTTAGCGTCAAAAATGCACCGTTGTAACTGCAGAGCCAAGAGAACACCACACCTTGTTTCATTTTGTCAGCCAAGAAGTATCTCTTGAGTGCTTATTTTGCGTCAGGCCTGGTGGTGGGTGCCACATGTACCACCTAACTGCTGAGTGTTATGTTACTAAAGGAATTCATGAAGCTTAGAATACCGCCAGTGTCAAAGGACGACACTGTGAAAAACACACCAAGATCGGAATTACTATTTTGGGGAGGATGCACAGATTTGGAGGACCAGATTTTCACATAAATTCATTAAACAAAGGAAGTCTAAAAGTTTCATGAAGTTAAAGGCTGGAAAGCAATTTTTAGCATTACCTTGAGAGGTGCTCATTTCTTAGCATCGTTTCTTGATGGAGAAAGGATGCTAGTAGTGGCAGATATCATTGCCCTGTCCTGAAGATCACCTTGGAATGTGCCAATTGTGGTGAGGTTTCTGTGGGAGAAGTTTGAGACTATTGTTAGCCAGGACTTTAGAAGTACATGGGGTAGCAGGGAGGGCCTGAGGCCATGCTGAGTCCTCCCATGGATGGGTGGACCCACAGCACAGAAGCACAGGCAGGTGCTGTAAGAAATCACACTGGCGGTCTTCCTGGCTTGGAGGCTGGGCCTGGTGCTGGTAAGAATGGCCTAGAAGCAAGAATTGCAAAACAAGCCAGGAATTTGTTACAAAATGGAGTGGCTCCTGAATTCTCACTGTTAGACTCAGCAGGTGGGGAATGGTCAGTGACTGGAGTGCAGTGGGTGGGCTTCGGGGTCCAGGAGTGATGCAGGTGTGCCCAAGCTCTGAAGACAGCCCCTGCAAACCAGCCCAGCAGGTATAGGCCCTCAGAAATCCTCCCAGAATCACAGTTGAGGCTGGAGGGAGATGCCATGTCCCTAACATGCTACCAGGGAGGCTGGGTCATCAGAAGGAACATAGCTGAATGGGGCAAACACATTTAATGACCACGTCGGGGCTTTTCAGAAATTCGGGAATTGGGGTGGCCTTGGGCCTGCTTCAGGTCTGCTGGCAAGAAACATCCAGTGGCTAACAGCCTCCCTCAAGGGAAAGGGCAGCTTCCTTCCCCACCATCTTCCTCCCTGAAGCAGACACAGACCCTAGGGCCTAGAGGAGGAATGCTGACCACAAGGGGGCTGGCACCCCCTCAGATGTCAAACTCTTCCAGGACCCAGAGGGACCTTCTAGGAAGAAATGTGAAAGGCCAACCTGAGGGAGTCTGGCAGCATCACCAGAAGCCCCTAAGAAGAAAAGAAGATGTGTGTGCGTGTGTGATCAGTGTCAATGACTGTGAGTGAGCAGATACGTGAGTCTGTGTAAGGGTATATGACTGTGTGTCCCTTAGTCTGGTGGTGCCACCCTAACAGAATGCCATGGACTGGCTACTTTCTAAACAATGGGAACTTATTGCTCGTGGTCCTGGAGGCTGAAAGTACAAGATCAAGGCACTGACAGGCTTGTGGTCTGTCGAGGACCCACCTCTGGTTCATAGATGGCTGGCTGCTCACCGTGTTGTCACCTTGCAGAAGGGGTGAGGCTCCTCTGGGGCCTCTTCTGTAAGGGTACTAATCCCACTCGTGAGTGAGTGCTCTTTTCTCACGATCTGTTCATCTGCCAAAGGCCCCACCTCCTAATACTATCACCTTGGGGGTGAGGATTTCAACATATGAACCTTGGGGGGACACACACAAACATTCGGTCTGTAGCAATGTGTGTGTGTAAATTTGAGTGTGAATAAAGAGTTCCGCTGGGCTGTCAGTGTATATGTTGTTTGTATTAGTCCATGTGTGCAGGCTTCTGTGTTTGAATGAGTGTGTGAAAAGAGTGAAGCTGTGTCTGTGTGTGTGTCTGGCGAGCGTGAGTGGGTACCTGTGTGTTTGAATGTCTGCACTATGTTTGTGCGTATTCGTATGAGTGTGTGAGAGTACATGAGTGAATTGTGGGACATGAGATTGTGTGTGTCTGTGAGTATGTGAGTTTATAAGTGTGTGCGTATGTGAGTGAGTGTGTATTTGCATGTGTGTGAGGTAGCAACTGTGGATGTGAGAGTGTGTATGCCTGGGAGAGGCATGATGAAGCAGAAATTCTGATTCACTGTTCTTGAAAGAAGGGCTAGTTCGTGGCCGAGCTCCAGCCGAAGGAGAAGGGGGATAAATAAGGAGGTCTTTATACCATGGCTCGTACAAAGCAGACTGCCGGTAAATCCCCCGGTGGTAAAGCACCAGGAAGCAACTGGCTACAAAAGGCGCTCGCAAGAGTGCGCCCTCTACTGGAGGGGTGACGAAACCTCATCGCTACAGGCCTGGTACTGTGGCACTCCGTGAAATAAGACGTTATCAGAAATCCACTGAACTTCTGATTCGCAAACTTCCTTTCCAGCGTCTGGTGCGAGAAATTGCTCAGGACTTTAAGACAGATCTGCGCTTCCAAAGTGCAGGTATTGGTGCTTTGCAGGAGGCAAGTGAGGCCTATCTGGTTGGCCTTTTTGAAGACACCAACCTGTGTGCTATCCATGCCAAACGTGTAACAATTAGGCCAAAAGACTTCCAGCCCACGCCGCATACGTGGAGAACGTGTTTGAGAGTCCACTATGATGGGAAAACATTTCATTATAAAAAAAAAAATTCTCTTCCTCCTGTTATTGGTAGTTCTGAACGTTAGATTTTTTTTTTCCCCATGGGGTCAAAAGATACTTAAGTATATGATTGTGACTGGAAAAATAGGGGACAAACATCAGGTATTGGCAGTTTTTCCATTTTCATTTGTGTGTGAATTTTTAATATAAAATGCGGGGATGTGCAGCATTCATGCGAGTCAAAATGTTTCAGTGAACAAGTTTCAGCAGTTCAACTTTATAACAATTATAAATAAACCTGTTAAATTTTTCTGGACAATGCCAGCATTTGGATTTTTTT
>CAUYRH010135688.1:0-38504 GCA_963574655.1 Perodicticus potto | reverse complement strand
AAGCTGTCACCCTGGATAGAGTGCTGTGGCATCACAGCTCACAGCAACCTCCAACTCCTGGGCTCAAGCGAGTCTCCTGCCTCCACCTCCCAAGTAGCTGCGACTACAGGCGCCCGCCACAACGCCCGGCCAGTCTTCTGTTTTTGCAGTTCGCCGAGGCCGGGTTTGAACCCGCCACCTTCAGTACATGGGGCCAGCGCCCTACTTGCTGAGCCACAAGCGCTGCCCAGAAAGTATTTTTTTTTTAACTTTTTTTTTTTTTTTGCAGTTTTTGCCCAGGGCTGGGTTTGAACCCACCACCTCCGGCGTATGGGGCCAGCGCCCTCCTCCTTTGAGTCACAGGCAGTGCCCAGCAGAAAGTATTTTTTACATAAGACTTTTAACACAGCCCCTCAGCAGAAGACCAAGTTGGCAAATCTTACTCTGCTTGTGTCCTGATGTGTGTTTGTCTGCTGAGACGTGATACCAGGCAGAGGCCTGAGCTGAAGTCCTATGCTTCAGTGCATGGCAGTCGGGCTGTCACTCCTGGCCAAGTGCTGCTGCTGGGAGCGTGGAGCTGGGTGCGTGCCTAGAAAGGAACATAGCTAACACACTGCTGTCTGTCTCTGCTGCAGTGGCCATCAACCTGATCGTGCAGCACATCCAGGACATCCTGAATGGCGACATCTGCAAATGGCACCGAGGAGGGTCCAATGGGCGGAGCTACAAAAGGACCTTTTCTGAGCCAGGAGACCATTCTGGGATGCTGACCTCTGGCAAACGGTCACACTTGGAGTCCAGCAGCAGACCCCACTGAGGGGTGCCGGGTACTGTTCCCTGAGCCTCCTGGGGGACAGAAACGTGTTCAGGGACTAGGCCTGGAGATGCCTCCTGCCCCTAGGAAACATACCCACCGCTTCCTCTCGGTGTACGAGAGCGGCGTTAGGACCAAGCCCTCCCTTCTAAGTGGAAACCTGGACATGTCATTCAAACTGAATTTGCTGAGATATGGACAGGGCGTTCCCGAGGTTTCCACCTGCTTCCTCAGGTTTTTTTGGGCCACTGAGAATTGCCACAGAACGTGCAGTAAACCTGTTTGCTTCTACAAGGGACACAAGTCGCATGTTGTTGGGGAAACCAAGGTAATAGCTTAGGTACCATGGCTGGCCTGGTGGTGTTTCGAGTGAACCCAGAGATAGGTTTTCTAGTTGGATGTGGTTCACACGTACATGTAACTAAAATGTTTTATGAGAGAATTTTTTCCTTTTTTACGTGTTACATGTCTTAATGTTTTCTATTTTATTCTGTACCACAGCACAAGGCTGGTTGTGACCGATGAGCCTAATTTCATGGTTGCCATCAAGAGTGGCAAACACTGCTGTGGGAAGCCATAGCAAGATGGCTCCCTCCTCCCCCATGTGTCAAGGGCAGAGAGGAGGCAGGGCTTCTGTGGTCCAGCCCCAGGAGCCTGTGCAGCGTGAGGTCTCCTGGCTGGAGCCAGTGGCCTCTGAGCAGTCCTGCCTGGGGCCAGGCTCTCCCACCCACCAGCAGGAGTCCCACACCAAGGTGCTGTGTGGATGGGCTGTCCCCAGTGTGGCTCACAACCACACCCAGGGCATGTGCTGGGTCTAGTGAGCGTGGCTACTTGTGGTTGGCCGGTCTCCCTCAGGCCTTATAGACGATCTCCTGTGTCTGTGTTCAAGTTCGTCTTCTCTCTCACTTGATGGCTGTTTTTGTAAAGTATCTTTTGTCATTGTCACCAGCCAAACTGCACAGGCAGCGCTGAGCTTCTTTCCGTCCAGTGTAACTCATAGTTACGCAGACTTGAGCTGAGGTGAGCTCCAGAGCTGGTTTCTGAAACTGTTAACAGTTTTGTCAAGCATAGACCCTTTTGGAGGGGAACCAATAAATAACAGCAAATATGAACGCTAATTTGTCCTTGTTTTAATTATATAAGACATAGAAATTTGGGACAAGGAAATGTTCAGATGACACAAACCATGCCACTCATATGTGTCTCAGCATAGACTCACGGAAGGGACTTGGGGGAGCACAGCGGCAGCGAGGAGAGTGACAGTCTCAACGCCGCAACAGAGAATCCACGGGAGCCTCATCAAAGGCTCGTTCAGACAGCTTATCTGAGGGTCCTTCCGGTGATGCTGGGGCCAGCACTGGAGGCAGGGCTAGGGCCCTGCGTAGGCCCAGGGGTGTTCATGAGGGAGGGTTGGGGCCACCAGGCCAAATACCAACCTGTGGCTGTGGGCAAGGCCAGTCCCCACTGGTGGAGCCTCTGCGTGTTGAACATGGTGACGAGGCCTGCAGCCGTGTCCTGACCCAGTGCAGACATTCTCCACATGTTCTAATATTTTCGGATCAAGATGTCCCAGCTGTCCTTCCAGCGAAGGGCCCTGAGTTGGTCTGGCGAAAGCTCCTTGTCACCGTAGGTCAGGGGGCGCAGCACATTAGACACGTGACACACAGAGGAGCACCAGGCCGCCACCAGGGCGCTGAGGATGTTCCTCTGGAGCTGGGACCTGTGGGTGGCAGCGCGGAGTGGTGAGGACAGCCAGTTCCTTGCAGCTTCCTGCCTGGTACCTCTTGGCATCTGCCACCCACATGGTCACTGACCAAGGCAGGTGGATTCTACCTGCAGGTTTCCAGACCTGCCCTGTCCTTTCTGTTTCTATTTTCCTTCCACCCGAGATCATTTGCCTGGTCACCAAGGGTGACCCTTCTCCCAGGAATTCCAGAATTGCCACAGCTTCTGGGCCAGCAACGTGGCTGCCAGAGGATGGGCCTGCAAGGGTAGTGTCGCAACCTCACGGCCTTGCTCCAGCCTCTGGGATATGATCCACTTTCACAGGTTCTCCCTTCCATGTGCACCATGATCCAGCCATCGCTCTGCTGCTGTTGTGGAGATACCCTGAGGCTCGCTGGCCCCTGCCCTCGCTCCTGGACACCTGTGTCTGTCCCCTCTTTCCATGCACTCAGCCCCTTCCATCTCTGAATTTCGTGCAGTGCCTTGTCCTGTCTGGTGATTTGGTCTACTCCGCACTATGCTGTATTACAGCACAAATCTGTATTTGTGACTCCCGGACCCTGCCTGGTACTTTGTGTGAGGTTGAGGGGTCCTGGCCACCTGGGCCAGCAGCAGTCTGCACAGCCCCTCACCTGCACAGGTAGTCGCTGGTGTGCTGCAGGACCACAGGGAGCAGGAGGATCTGGAAGGTGAGCGCAGGCAGGTAGTGGTAGAGGAAGAGTGTCTTCTCCATGAGGAAGAAGGGCAGGTAGTTCGCTGCCCAGCCCCCGGCACACAGGGCCCCGGCCAGCACCCAGCGCTGCCAGGCGTCTGTGGAAGCGAGAGAGGGTACATTTCAGACCGTGCTACCCAAAGGGCTGGCCCCACATGTGCATTTTCTCATCTTGAAATTATTTTTCTTACTCTACCTCCAACCCCTCCCACTGGCCCTGGAGGAAGAATGAACAATGTTTCGGCAGCCTCCCCTAGTCCCTAATAATCCCCTTCCTCTGTGAAACACCTTTGCCTTTGCTGGCAGGGGCAGTCCTGCCTGCGCCAGTCTGGGCTCATCTGGGAATTCCAAGTTGGGTCTGAGACTGGGGCAAAGCAGGAAGAGGCAGCAGACAGAACGGACCCTCAGCAAACCTGGTCTGCACTGGGTGGTTCTTTTCTTTTCTGAGACAAGGTCTCAGTACCCCACTATAGCTCACTCAAACTCCTGGGCTCAAGAAATCCTGCTGCCTCAGCCTCCTAAGTAACTGGTATGTAACACCATACTAACTAGTTTTTCTATTTTTATTTTATTTTAATTTTTTTTTTTTTTGAGACAGAGTCTCAAGCTGTCACCCTGGGTAGAGTGCCATGACATCATAGCTCACAGCAACCTCAAACTCTTAGGCTCAAGTGATCCTCTTGTCTCAGTTTTTCTATTTTTAGTAGAGATGGGGTCTCACTTTTACTCAGGCTGGTCTCGAACTCATGAGCTCAAGCTATCCATCCACCTCAGCCTCCCAGAGTGCTACTATTATAGGTGTGAGCTACTGTGCCCAGCCTAATTTTTCTGTTTTGAGTAAAGACAGGGTCTTGCTTTTGCTCAGGCTGGTTTCAAACTCCTAAACTCAATGGATCCCCCCACCCCCACCACAGCCTCCCAGAGTGCCAGACCTGGCTGCCGGGTTTCATCCAGCCTTTTCCGATGCATGCAGGCAGCTGGGATAAGGCTGGAGAGCCCTTTCTGCCTGACACACCACACAGCATCAGAGGAGCTTCTAACCCACAGGGATCTGAACTGAGACGTTTCGTCTTTGGTGAGACAAAAATACTGAAGTTGGCCAGGTGCAGTGGCTCAAGCCTGTAATTCATTCTAACACTCTGAGAGGTTGAGGCGGAGTGTGGACTACCCGGAGTTCAAGACCAGATTAAGACTTTGTCTCTAAAAACAGCCGGGCATCGTGGCAGGTGCCTGTGGTCCCAGCTACTTGGGAGGCTGAGGCAAGGGGATGGCTTAAGCCCAAGAGTTTGAGGATACTGTGAGCTGTGACACCACAGCACCCTATCCAGGGCAACAAAGTGATACTCTGTCCTAATCACCGCCCCCCAAAAAAACCTGAAGTTTCCCCAACATAGAAACAAAGAGGAACCCTTTTAGCATAGGTTTCTGGTGAGAACGGCTATCACAGAAGCATAATGAAACATTAGCATGAGAAAAAGTAAAGGTGACATTGTGTGAGCTGCACTCACCCTCAGGGAGGTCATACATGTTTCTTCGCCGTCGGAGCAGGTACCACAAGAAAAGCAGGGTGTAGACAGCCATGGCAAGGCTGCCCGAAACCCAGATCACTATGTTTCCAAGCAGGTGGATCTGAGCCTGAAAATGCACGGCAGATGCCATTAGCCACCTGTCCTCTGCTCGGGGTGGGGGTGGAGAACCACATTACAGAGATTCAGATGCACACTCTACTTTGAAACAGGACTTAAAAAATGCCAGGCATGGCCGGGCACGGTGGCTCACGCCTGTAATTCTAGCATTTTGGGAGGCTGAGGCAGGTCGATTACCTGAGCTCATGAGTTCGAGACCAGCCTGAGCAAAAGTGAAACCCCGTCTCTACTAAAAAGAGAAAATCTGAGGCAAGAGGATCACTTGAGTACAAGAGTTTGAGGTTGCTATAAGCTATAATGCCATGGCACTCTATCCAGGGAGACAAAGTGAGACTCTGTCTCCAAAAAAAAATGCCAGGTGCCTGCCAACACCCCAGACCTTACCGCTAATGTGGACGTGGTGGAGGGCATGTCTACTGCTAATCAGACCTATCAGACCTTCACGGGGAAGTGCTGACACCCTCCATCTGTACACGGAGACTGAAAACTGGGAGGAGACGAGACTCACTGTCACGCAGTCATCACAGTGGGACAGCAGTCTGCATAGAGAGCTCAGGTGCACCAGGGACAGCACCGGGACTTGCTCTGTTCCACTTCTGAGTGAGAAGGAGGAAGGCGAGCACTTCCGGAACTTGCCTAATGACAATTTTGTTGTTGTTGTTGAGACAGAGTCCCACCCGATGCCCCTGAGGAGAGTGCAGTGGCATCGTAGCTCACTGCAACCTCAGACTTGGGCTGTGGGCATCCCGCTGCCTCAGCCTCCGGAAGCCGGGGGATTACAGGCACTCACTGCGGCGCCCGGCTGGGTTTTGCCATTTTTTTCCATGAGTTGGGGTCTCACTCCCGCTCAGGCGAGTCTTGAACTCCTGAGCTCAAGCAATTCTCTCTCCTCAGCCTCCCACCGTGTTGGGATTACAGGAGTGAGCCACTGCCACAATTACTGATAGGTTCGGCCACTAGGTGCTATGTAGAAAATAAAACAGGAATATTTTTAAAAATCGCTTTTGGCTTGGTGCCTGTAGCTCAAGGGCTAGGGCACCAGCCACATACACCAGGGCTGGCAGGTTCAAACCCAGCCCGGGCCTGCCAAACAACAATGACGACTGCAACCAAAAAATAGTTAGGCGTCGCGGCGGGCGCCTGTAGTCCCAGCTACTTGGGAGGCCGAGGCAAGAGAATCACTTAAGCCCAAGAGTTTGAGGTTGCTGTGAGCTGTAACACCACAGCACTCTACCAAGGGCGACATAGTGAAACTCTGTCTCAAAAAAAAAAAAAAAAAATCACTTTTGGCCAGGCACTGTGGCTCTCACCTCCCAGCACTTTGGGAGGGAGGCTGGGGTAGGAGGACAGCTTGAGCCCAGGAGTTCAAGACCAGCCAAAGCAACACTCTTAAGACTCTCTAAAAAATAAGAAATAAAAACCACTTTTTCCAGAAAAAGGGGAACAATGTGCTCTCAGAAAAGCAATGAAGCTTGAATTTCCTTTGACAACGTGCTAGGCATCTGACTGGAGTACTGGGTCCACACTGCCATTGCATTTAGGGAAAAGCCATAGGCTTTTGTTAGAGAAACCTAGGACTTTACAGAGTGCAACAGCTGCTCTTCCTGGGAAATAAATCACAAGTGCCGTTAGAATCGCTCACTCACACTGGTCCTGGGGTGCAGCCAGTAGGCGATGTTGGTGTCCAGCGTGACCCAGTCCAGGGGAGAGGAGCTGTACTTGTGCTCTGAGTCGTCACTTCTCAGCGTCAGCATCCTCCACTGGGACAGAGCAGACATCACTGAGATTTGAGGACAGTCACACGCCCCCAGCTGCATGTGGGTATCGTTACAGGGGTCGGAATGGACTGCTGTCCACACTCGTGAACTATCCAACCTCAAGTTCACATGGATCACGCAACAGAAGCAGTATGATTTCTAGCCCCAGCTTGTGGTCTTGGGAGGTTGCCCCACCCCTAAGTTCTAGTCACTCTCTAAGGTCACATTCAGATTCAGGGCTCTCAGGGTTTCTGATTCTGATTTCTCCCCAATCACTATGTTGTATGTGGCCCATTTCCACCTGACCTGGGGGCCTGAAAACACAACGGACATGCTGCAGTGTCCCACTGATGCAGAACCCCATCTCTGACTTTTCCCAGCTGCAGGGCCACAAGGAAGGGGCTGACAGTAGCATACAGACACTTATGCTGGAGACAAGAGTGAGCCCGGGCTTCTGGTTCCAAAGCCTGACTCCAGAACTCCACAGACCCCCCTGTTGCCAGTCAGGGGTCAGTCCCAGCAAGCACAGCAGGGATCCCTGTGGCTGTGCCTCACCTGCAGCTCTGAGAATCTGGCCATGAAGCTGAGGTTCCTGGTGATGTCCACCTGCGTGGGGGAGTGCAGCTCCAGCTCCCTCTCCTTCTGCTCCTGGCCTGACAGGACACATGGTGCACCAGAGACAGGGGCAGAGGAAAGGCAGGGTGCTCAGAGCAGAAGCTACAGCTTGCTGGAAGCGGACCCCTGCTTTGCCAACAACCCACATGCACACTGCACTGAGTCGTTCCCGTGCAGCCTTGTCCACACCCACCAGCACCCTCCACGATCAAATTAGGCTATTTGGCCCTTGTGAAGGCTCCGCTGGGATCGATTGGTCACCTTCCAGCCATGTCTCAGAGGAAGTTACGGCTGCAGGTAAACGCAGGGAGGGACTTGCCCTGTCATCGAGCACTGACAGCCTGCTCGGCCCCACCTAGACGGAGTCTCATCAAAATCCCCAGTGACTGGAAGTGAGCCTTCTGAAGCGAGGCCGGTGGCCACACTCACTCTTGCCATAGCGATGCTCCTCCACTGTCCACGCTGTGCTCCCGTGGGAGCCCCGGGGCAGCTTCTCCCCAACAATCTCCAGCTGCCGGAACCCCCAGTCAGGGAGGTGAGCCCCGCTCAGCTGGGGAAACGTGGGAGAGAAGGGAACAATGGGAAAGGCTGGAGGTGGCTCTGGATCCTGCTGGAAGGGGAACCCCCCACCCGGGCACATGGTCAGCAGATGTCTCCTGGGGGACGTTAGGATTCATGGTCATGAGAAGTTATAGATCCTCCCTCCTCAGTGTAAAACATACATGGCCATGTTAGTCCAGGGCTCCGCCGGAAGAGCCAGTGCGGTGTAACAGCTCACCGAGCAGCCCAGAGCTGGCAGCTCACCAGGCCGAGAGCCACCCTCACCTTCAGGACAGCAGAAGTATTCACGTGCACAAAGCGGACCTCTGACAAGATGTTTTTCCAGACGTCTGTGTCCGACTCTCTGTTTACAATTTCCTGCAAAAACAGTCAATTATTTCATTCCTTTTCAAATTTCCTTAAATGTAAAAATAAAGACTGGTTACCAAACAATGACATTTAACTTCAGGCCAAAGACAAGGGGACAAGGCCACAAGCAGGTGAGATGTGAGGGGCTGGCCCTGAGCATTTCTCCCGACACCCACACCACCTTGCAGGCCTAGGGGCCACATAACAGCAGCTTCCTAACAGTGACATAAAAAGCCCGTTGTTCTCTGTGCCTTTTTTCAATTCTGAACTTTTCTCAGTCCTAATATGGCAGGACCCCAAGTGGCTCAGACGAAGGTGAGACACTGTCCCTACAGACCCACCATCGAGGAGATTCCTCACACTAGGTGGTAAGAAAGACAACTTAGTCTGGAGTGCATTGTCACGTGCTATGGTGCTGGGCTCTGCGATAGCCCTGGGAGGTCATGCGGCTACTGTTCTTCCCATTTTATTGACAAGAACCAAAAAGCCCAAGAAGCTGCACAGAAGCAGGGACCCAGACCGGTGCTGTGGGTTAGAGTACAGTGCAGGCTGACGTCCCCAAGGGTCTGTGGGTCCAGTGCAGGCTGACATCCCTGAGGGTCAGTGAAGTTCAGTGTGGGCTGACGTTCCCGAGGGTCAGCGGAGTTCAGTGTGGACTGACCCCGAGGGCCAGCGGAGTTCAGTGTGGACTGATGTCCCCGAGGGTCGGTGGAGTTCAGTGTGGACTGACGCCCCCAAGGGTCAGCGGAGTTCAGTGTGGACTGATATCCCCGAGGGTCAGCGAAGTTCAGTGTCCAAGGGCCTGCTGGGTCCAGTGCAGGTTGACATCCCCGAGGGTCAGCAGAGTTCAGTGCCGGCTGACGTCCCCGGGGGTCTGCGGAGTTCAGTGTGGGCTGACATCCCAAGGGTCAGTGGAGTTCAGTGCGGGCTGACGTGCCCAAGGGTCATTGGAGTTCAGTGCGGGCTGATGTCCCCAAGGGTCTACTGGCAACAGCTGGATTCTTGGGCCACCCCTCCCCCACAGGGAACTCAGTACCTGCTGGACACCATCGGGAGGTCAGGAGTGTTCAGCAGTGTAGATATAGATCTGTGAGTCCTGTGCTGTAAAAGGCTCAAAGGTTGAAACAGCTTAAGGGTTAAGATACAGCATAGAATAGAGAAACTAAAGGGCACCTTTAGTGACCTTTGTGACCCAGGCATTGTAACTGTTTCTTTTTCACTTTATAATCTTATGAGAATCTCTTCTTTTTTTCCATTGTTTCCTCAATTCACTGATGCAAAACTTCTTTGTTTCTATTTCTAATTAACTTTATACGTTCTGTTGGCTTATGGAGTTTTCCTGGTTCAATAAAAGACCTTTGAGGTTTTTGTTTGGGGCCGCACTTTCTTGCTACAGCTTGGCCTGTGAAGCTGCTTGCCTCTCCAAGCCTCATCAGTTATTTCTTTGCAAATAACTGAGTGTTAAGACTTTACTTTTCATGCTATCCCCGGGCCATTACATCCCTAGGAGAAAAACAACAACAGGGCACCAACTCCTGATTCATGCTCCACCCCCTTGTTCAGTGGACTTTAGTTACTTCAAATGTGGCACCTGGTACTGGAGATGCCATTAGAAGGGACGGGGGAGGAAATGATGGATGAGAAGAGGAAGCAGCATGGAGACAGAAAGGGAAATCAGACACAGAGCAGGCAAGACTCTGAGAACTTCCCTCGGGGAAAGCTCCCCAGGACAGTGGATGGTGCGCAGTGCTCACGTCAAGGCAGGACCCCGGAAGACAGAGAGACAGAAACCACAGGGCCGCTATGCTGGCTCTGCACAGAAGTGGGAGGTCAGCACACAGCTGGCCTTGCTGCAAAGACGGCAGGTGGGCCCACACCACTCATACTCTCAGGACCAACATAGGTGGGTGTAAGAGGAAGCAGCTGCAGCCATTCAGATGCTGGAAGGAGAGCCTGACCTTCACATGGGAACAGCCCACTGGGACTGCCACAATCATGTCCTTAGATTCACACACAGTAAAATGGTGCAGTCATGGAACATTTTCTTTAAGCAACTTTTCCCAGCAGCCCCAGCTCTGTAAGGGAAGCATTTTCCCCTTGCCAATTGGAGGAAAGGTGACCAAGGACCCAGCCACCTTGGAACATCCCCCACACTGATGGCCAAGCCAGTCCCCAAGGAAATCCTGAGAAGAGGGAACCTATTAACATCCAGGCAAGGGTTGACCTTGAGGCACTTGTCCTGAGCCACAGGGTGGTTGGAGCTCATGTGTCTGGGACCTTTAGGCCTGGGTCTTTAGGCTGCACAGGATGGGAGAACCTGCACCCGGCAGGGCCTGTGAGCACCGAGCCCAGCATGGAGCAAACGCAAAGATCCTAAGATCTTTGAGTAAACTCATGCCTGATACATAAAACCACTCAGATTCCCAAGTTTCACAGAGGAGGCAATGTCTGTATCTGTGAAAACATTTGACATTTTCTTCTTTTTCCCTAAGAGACAAAGTATCATTCTGTCCCCCTGGCTACAGCCCAGTGGTGTGATCACAGCTCAGCCTCAAACTCCTGGGCCCAGGTGATAGTCCTGCCTCAGCCTCCCAAGTAGCTGGGACTACAAGCATCTGCCATTACCCCTGGCTAGTTTTTTTTGTTTTATGTACAGACAGGGTCTTGCTGTGTTCCCAAGGCTGGTTAGTTTCAAACTCCTGGGCTCAAGTGATCCCTCCACCTTGGGTTCTCAAACTGCTAGGATAAACTTAAATACATCTGCATGAGAACCACTCTAAACAGTGGCTGGAATGTTCTGTGCTGGAAAGCAGCATCACTGACAGCCGTGTTTGGCAGGTCCAGTGTCACTCACCAGTCTCCAGAGGTTCTGGGATGGCATGGAAACGTTGTAGTCAATGTAGCAGGAGACCTCCTGGGAGTGGGGGGTCAGAGGGGCGGCCACATCATGACTGGGAAACCAACACAGACAAAACTTTCAGAAAGAAAAAGCCACTTTTCAGAAACGTAAGCCAGCTCAGCCTCAGTGGATGCCCTGGCCCCATCAGTCACCACCATCTGCAGATGCTCCTGCTGAGGGCCTGGCCGTAAAGGAAACACCAAACAGGCAGAAGGAACTGAGGTCATCACACTTCCAGGGAATAAGTACACACTGCTGAGGAACTGTACCATGTCAGTCTGAAAAGTAACGTGCGGGTGGCACCATCCACCTGCCGGACAAGCAAAGCCAGCCTCGGAGGAAGGACCCCCCAGGGTAGTGCTGCCCGGACTGCAGACTCAGAGGTGCTGCCCAGGGACCAAGCAGCTCAGTGGGAAGACAAGACTGCCCTCTGTGACATGAACCTCCACATTCAGAAACACTTGTCTCCTCTCCATTACCTCACTTGGTGTTATCTTTTGCTAAGGTCTGTATCTGGCACCACCTAGGAACTGCCACCAGCTGGGAAGGAAAAGATGAAGTCCCTACAGCACTTTGGAAAATAGCCAAGTGTGCCGGCACACAGCAGCACACCAGGCCCTGGGAGGGCTGTGAAGAACAGGCTGGGGGACAGTGCCCAGCCAACGCTCTAGATGAGGTGACACTCCAGCTGACACTGAACATAGTGAGTGAGAGAGTGGCCCCAGGGCAGCCGAGTCCACACACATATCCCAGTAGAGGGAGCAAGAGTGAGGTCTGAGGGGCTGCGCTGGTCATCCGGGGCTAGGGTGAGGCTGGGGTGACAGGGTGAAGTGTGCCAGGGTTGCCAGGAGCCTCGGTAGGGAGAAACTGAGCATGAAGGGGCCACTGAGGGCTCTCAGCAGAGAACCCACCAAGTGGGCTGTGGGGATCAAGGTGGAGGCAGAAGGACAGGACGCAGGTCCCGTGTGGGTCAGTTCTGAGGGTCCAGACACTGATTTCCTAGTGGAATAAACACGGGATGGGAGAAGAGGACTCAAGGGAGACCCCCGAACCACAGGGCCCTCCCTGGGAGGAGCAGCCGGCGGGCTCTGTGAGCTTGGAGCTACAGGGACAGCACAGGCCTTCAGGTGAACCCCATGAGCGTTGAGGGGGACACCCGAGCAGCTGGTGCAGGAGGACAGGTGGCCTGGGACTTGCTGTGAGAGGGCGCAAGGCAGGGCCACGAGCAGAGGCGGCTGGGAAGGAAGCTGGAGGGGCCTGAGAGAGAGGCTAGCTGGGACACGAGCAACCACCTGGCACTGCCAGGACATTGAGCCACAGAAGAGAACCCACAAGGAGGCCGCCACAGCTCTGTTAGGCCCACATTTAATTCCTTCCTGAACTCACGTTTTAGACTCCAAACACTTTGCGTAAGAGCCCATGCCTCCCTCTCCATGCTCCCCCAGTCTGTCACGGACTGGCTCCCCAGGGCACTGAGGGCTCTTCTGGATTGTACCGGGGCTGTCCGACCCTCACCGGGGTGGTGATCCCATGAGCCCCCTCCCCTCAGCTACCAACCCCAAGGTCCCTCCCCAAATCTAAGAGCTGCGCCCCAGGTGAGCAAGACCCAAGGCCTTGCCTGCGGCCGAGCTCGCAGCCTGAGCAGGACCACAGAGAACGCCCACGGCTGCGAGGAGGAGCGGGGTGCTCACGTGTTGAGGAAGCGCGTGGTCATGCCATGGACCAGCTGCACCAAGTCCCCGTGCCGCACGGGTCGGGGAGGGCTGCTCACCACCAGCTGGTGCCTGAGGAGAAACAGCGCTGTCAGGTGGCACCAAGCCCAGCACCCACAAAATGAAGGCTGCTGCACTAGGAGGGCACATGCTCCAGACCTCATGGCGGAGAAGTCCCCGTCCACCACGACCTGCAGCTGCGCTTAACTCTTCTGAAACCTATGGTTTCTTTCTGAACATGATTCTGTTTGCCTCATCAGAGACTCTGTACTTGTCTACGAATGCCAAAGTGATAAACACACCCGTGTGCCAAGAAATCTTCCTTCAACCAGACTCTAGTTCACTGTCCCTTCTGTGAAAGCACGAAGAGCCTGGAACATCACGGACACCGGCGGGTGCTGAATGTGTAGGGAATAGGCCAGTGGCGCCCGCTGGCTTCATGTCCTGCAGTGAGTGTGCCAGTGAGCTAACCAGGCACCACTCAGCAGGCGTTTGACGGCCACAGGAGGCCGAGGTCCTGACAGAGGATGCAGGGCTGGCGCTGGGAGAGCAGGGGCAGGATGCCCCCAGAAGCCGGCCTTCACAGGCTCACAGAAGGACTGGTAGACAGAGGCACTTGCGCTGGGCTAGAGATGCATGTTGTGGTCATGGGGTGAGCAGGTGGCCAAAGGGTGCAGGGGCTGCTTCACAGGGGCATCAGGTCAGGAAGGGGTGTGGGCCGAGAGGGACCCGAAGTAATTACGCTCAGGGGCCCCCCTGCTGAGTCAGGAGGGCAGGTGAGGATGGAAACCGTCGGGTAGACAGACTTGACTTTGACAGAGATCTAACTCTAGAAAGCTCCTCTGGGGGCCAAATTCACAGGACTGGATTAGGGTGACCTCTTTCACAGCAAGATGACACCATTTTTGAGAGAAGCAGGAAGGGGTTCTTGCTTTTGTAGGGAGGGGAGAGGTGTGGTAGGAGAGGGCTACCCTGCCCCAGCCCTCTCCCCTGGAGAGCCTGGAAAGGAGGGGTGCAGAGGAGAGGGCCCCATACTGAGCCCCAGGGTCTTGTCCAGCCAGACCAAGAAATGAGCTCTGGAGTCCCAGGACCTGCACTCACCTCCCAGGATCCTTTACAATCCACCAGTTGTTGACATCTTTGAAGGGGTAACAGGTCACCTGCTGCTGGTGGGAGCTGCCCCGGCCATTCTCATATCTGTGTGAAAAAGTCAACAAAGAAATGTATCTGGAAGTGGGCCAGAGTCAGGCCCACAGGCCTTTCCCACAAGGGAGCAGATTTAAACAAACACTGCCCCGCAAGGTGTTCCAGAGAGAATGAAGAAGCAACACACCATGGGTCTAAACCGTACAGGGGTCAGCAGACGCTAGGCAGGCTGCACTGCAGCAGGCAGGCCGCAGAGCTGCGCCCACTCACAGAGCTCAGTGGAAGTCAGCACCTGAGAGCTAATTTCCTTTTGTCTTGTAACCTTCCTTGTAGAAAATTCAAGTTGCTAAGATAAACAAAATTATGGAAAAAACTTCAAATTCAAACAGTCACTTTCCTTACATCATGGGGTAGGTGTTCTGGTGGGAATGAAGCCAGCAGGGCAAGGGCTTGCCCAGGACGCTCTTCAGAGTGACCTGTGACCCGAAGGCCACCTCCAATGGCTGGCCTTGGGTGATCCGAGCTAGTCCTCCCTAAGATGAAAGCAGAAAGATCGGTGAGTGTGAGAGAGAGAAGAGCCTTCCTCATGGCCACTTCTGGGTGATACTTGGAGTAGCGGCAATTCTTTTTATATAATTAATTGTAACTACCATCTAACCGTGTCATTACACTGTATAATCGTAAGTAGAGCCACTTCTGACAGCATGGTGCCTCTGGGCCAGGCGCTCGGCTAGTCTACGTGCACTCTAGTTAGTTCTTACAAGCAGTCTATGAGATAAAGGCCATTATTATGTCTAAGGGATGAGGAAACTAGGAGTTGGAGAGATAAGAAATCTCCAAGCTGGGCATGGTGGCTCATTCCCTTTAATCCTAGCAATTCAGGAAGCTGAGGTGGGAGGATTACTTGAGCCCAGGAGTTGAAGGCTGCAGTGAACTACACCACTGCACTCCACATCTCTCTCTCTCTGTTTTTTGTTTCTCAGGCCCAAGGAAGCTCAAACTCGCTGCCCATGGTGTGCAGGGCTGGTGTGCTAACCACTGAACTACAGTGGCCAGCTATGACCACAGCTCTTTAAAAAAAGAAAAGAGCAGGTCCACTGGTGTCGGGGTCTGCGGTCCTGACCCGCTCCACTGGTACAGTCTACTATGTCTGTGAAGTTCATGAGTCTGTCCTCTAAGGCATGTGAAACTGCCCAGGATTTGTAGGACTTGATTTTAAAATGTTCTGAAGCGCTGTCAGACCGACAATCTAAGAAAGCTGACTCCTTCTTATTTCCACCAGAGTCGGAATTTGTTTAGAAATGCTGGCACGGATTCCTCTCTCCTGATTAGGTTTTCCCTCTAATGCTCGTTTAGTGATGTTTATATAAGGAAAGACTGAATTTACTATTGCCATCTTTCTCAGGTGGCTGACACATCCCACTTCTTACCTCTAAGCTGGCCTGGAAGGCGCTGGACATGATCTGGTCATGGGGCCCCGAGCGGTAAAGCAGAAGCAGGTGGACGTAGAAGAACAGCACATACAGGATGGCTGGGATGGCCACCAAAGCCACTGCCCTGGCCAGCAAGTGGCAAAACACGGAGACCTGTCAGAGATCCGAGGAATAGTCACTTCCTGCCTCGTGGAAAGGTGTGTTCACTTCCAGGCACAGCAGGCTCAGGAGGTCAGGGACAGAAACTCTGACCTCCACGCAGAAGCTGGGAGGGTTCAGGTCTTTCCCCCGAATCCCTGCTGTGACATCCCCTGCTAACCCCACACGCTAGCCTAATGCAGCACCTACATTGGACAAAGTCCGGTCTCCAATCACGTGCCAGGCATGGACGGCTGCAACACCGAGCACCAGCAGGTATGTGAACACACCCGTGTATTTGATGCTGAAGAGACAGAATCGGAAGGAAGTTAGAACGCTACTGCGAAATGCAAAGTGGAAGAGGACACCGCCCAGGACCAGTGGACCAAACTCACCCCACTGCACAGGAACAAGCAACCCCAGTCAGTGTCAGCCAAAACCACCAGCTCAGAGAGAAAGGGCTGGAATTAAAACAGGAAAGCAGAGCAGATGGAAGAAGGAATAGTTCACCTGAGGCTTCCAAAAGGCCACGGAAGTTACACAATTCTCAGAGAAATCTTCCTAGGTTGGCAGCTGTACTGAGTACCAAGTATAATAAAATAACCCACCCCCATCTCCTAAAGTATCAGTCCTGGCAGAATTTTTCTTTTGTCCAGAAAAGTTTTACTGCTAGTTTTAAGTTAAAGAAAAATGAGCCCAGGGCCAAACCCCCAAATATGAGATGATCAAAAGATGTTTAACAGGCAACTCCTCAAAATAAAAAGTTATCAGACCATCGCAAGTCAACAAAACACCCAAATCTTTTTCCCTCACTAACTAGGAAAGATACATCCCATTTTCCATACCTGTGCTTTTGGGAGTTGGAGAACTTCAGGTAGGACAACACGGCCAACAGATTAAAAAATATTAACACTGATTCCAAAAGCATCAGCCTTGACTGAGTGATCAGAGCGTTCTCTGTTACAAAGATGAAATGGATGCCAGTTTTAGGGAGCAAGGGCAAAGGCATGAAGATGGAGAACATTCCCCAGAAACTAAGACAAACGGTGACATTCCAAACTGTCACAGAATGTGAAAGTGGAAAGTTCTAAACTGGGGTGGCTGGAAGGGGACCCGCTCCAGAAGACAAACTCTTCTTAGGTCTGGCTCACACCTACCAACATCTGACTTCACTCTGCTGAGTCTGTGCTTTTCTTACCTGCAGAAGTGATACCTCCTCTGTGGGGCTGCCATCAAAACACCAGGTAGACACCAGGCCTTGCAGAGTTGTCATTTGTTAGTATCTCTTTATTTTCTGGCCTAACTATTCACTTAATTTCATCTGTTCATAAACCTGAGCTGAAAGATCCTTTCTGAAGAGTATCTACTAACTTGTAGACCACCTCAGTGGGCTGCGGCCTGGGAAGTGGTAGAACAAGGGGACATTACCTTGAGGCGACAAGCCAGGTTGGAGATGGGGGTATCATGGTGCATGTGTACCATGCACCACCTGTCTGTGAAGCCCCCCACACCCCCACCTCCACCACTAATGAGCGTCTGATCACACAGTTCAGCAATCCCATTGCCACGGGCTCAGCCTGGGAGCCAGTGACGTGCAGAGTTAAATGTGGATGAACATGAGGTACTTTCCCCTGAGCATGCCCACCAAACCTACAGGCTCTCCTGGGTCTCACGCTGAAATGTAACAAAGGCTGGGATCTTCCCCGCATGATACCAAGGGAGGCAGGGGCCCAGGTCTTACCAATGAGCATCAACAGAGCAGCTCCCACAGCAGCACAATGAGAGAAGTGGAGCTCTGACACTATTTGGTAGGCCATGGGGACTGACAAGGCCCCTGCGAGTGCTGGCAGCAGGCGTAGAGACCACACAGGCACGTTGCTACTGTACTCTGGAAAAGCAACCACATGTCAGAGCTGAGAGTACTGTGCACACCATATGTTCAAAACTGCAGGTGTGTTTTCAGAGTAGCATGTTCACAGATGCTAAAAGTTTGCAAAAAGGGGCTTGACATGCACCGAGGCTGGTGAGTTCGAGCCTGGCCTGGGCCAGCTAATCAACAATGACAACTGCAACAAAAAAATAGATGGATGTTGTGGTGGGCACCTGTAGTCCCAGCTATTTGGGAGGCTGAGGCAAGAGAATTACTTAAGCCCAAGAGTTTGAGGTTGCTGTGAGCTGGGAAGCCATGGCACTCTACGCAGGGCAACATAGTGAGACTCTGTCTCAAAAAAAAAAAAGTTTGCAAAATGGGGCATCAGCAAGTGAGTGTGCAAGATGTGGGCAAAGGCTCTGAAATCAGCTGTACACTGTCAAGGAGCCAAGATGGGAAAGCGGAGCTGGGTGGTTCACATCTGTAATCCTAGCACTCTGGGAGTCCAAGGTGGGTGGATTGCCTGAGCTCATGAGTTCAAGGCCAGCCTGAGTTAGACCTATACATCGACTCTAAAAATAGCCGGGCATTGTGGTGGGCACCTGTAGTCCTAGTTACTTGGAAGGCTGAGGCAAGGGGATCGCATTAAGCCCAAGAGTTTGAGGTTGCTGTGAGCTATGACACCATGGCACCCTATCCAGGGTGACAAAGTGAGACTCTAACAAAAAAAAAGAAAAAAAAAAAAAAGATGGGAAAGAGGACCCCATTCTGAAATTGTTGTTTTACTTAATTATCAATTGACTCTACCTATTTTCAAAAACATTGTAGAAGGCTTGGCACCCATAGCACAGAGGTTACAGCACCAGCCACGTGCACTGAGGCTGGTAGATTCAAACCTGGCCTGGGCCTGCTAAACAACAGTGACAACTGCAACCAAAAAAAATAGCCAGACGTGTGGCTGGTGCCTGTAGTCCCACCTACTTGGGAGGCTGAGGCAAGAGAATCCTTTAAGCCCAAGAGTTTGAGATTGCTGTGAGCTGTGACGCCACAGCACTCTATGGAGGGGTGACATAGTGAGACTGTCTCAAACAAAAACAACAACAAAATAAACATTGTGGAAATGTACAAAATTTACAGGTATAAAAGATAACTACGATCAGATGCTATATGATACATGTACCAAAAACTAGGAATAAAATAATTACTGAACTAAACACTGAGTTTTTTTTTTTTTTTTTTTTTTTTTATAGACAAATTCTTAATTTATCCCCCTTGGAAGTGTGCCGTGGCATCACACAACTCACAGCAACCTCCAACTCCTGGGCTTATGCGATTCTCTTGCCTCAGCCTCCCGAGTAGCTGGGACTACAGGTGCCTGCCATAACACCCGGCTATTTTTCTATTTTGCAGTTCGGCTGGGGCTGGGTTTGAACCCGCCACCTTCAGTATATGGGGCCAGCACCCTACTCGCTGAGCCACAAGCGCCACCCTAAACACTGAGATTTTTACCAGACTTTTCAAAAGTCTATCAATTGTACCCAAATCATTTATTATACTCTGGACTCAGAATAGGCCACAGTTATGAATCCCTATGAAATCCACACTCTCTGCATTCTGACATGCACATTAATAAGGGAAATAAAAATCATCTTTTTACCTGCTCCAATTCTGTTCCATAAGAAGTTACCATCAAATCCTCCTAAATAACCTAAAACAGAAGATTAATCAGTAACCATCCAATTCAGCAAATATTCCTGGAGTTCTATGGCAAGCAATAAGGAAATAAATAGACATGGTTTCTTATTATTCACTGAAAAGTTGTAAATGTGTTTGAGTCCTGAAAACAATGGCTGCTTCTTTCACTGAGTCCTACCTCCTAGTGCCAGGAGCATATGGCCAAATGGTGGTCCACTGTCATCCAAGAAGAAGACTCGTTTCATGTAAAACGAGATGTATTGCCCATAATATACTTCATCAAAACTGAAAAGAAAAAACATTATACTCGATTACCGATCTTTATTTTGAAATGAGGTCTCAACTCAGTTGCCCAGGCTAAAGTGCAAGTGGTGAAATCACAGCTCACTATAGGTCTAACTCCTGGGTTCAAGCAATCTTCCTGCCCCAGCCTCCTGAGTAGCTGGCAGTATAAGTGGCTGCCATCATGTTGAGCTAATTTTTTATTTTTTGTACAGATGGAATCTCACTATGTTGTCCAGGATGGTCTCTAACTCCTGGCCTCAAGCAATCCTACCATGCTACCATGCTGGCATCCCAAATAGCCTGAGCCAGTATGAGACCCCATCTCTAAAAATAGCCTGGCATTGTCACGAGCACCTATAGTCCCAGCTACTCAGGAGGTTGAGCAAAAGAATTGCTGGAGCCCTAGAGTTTAAAGTTGCTATGAGCTATGATGCCACGGCACTCTACCAAGGACAACAAAGTGAGACTCTGTCTCAAAAAGAAAAAAAGAAAGAAAGAATCCTTATCTCTTAGGCACTGAGCCTGATTTCTTTGAGGTTTTTGTTTCTGGTCCTTATCTTAAACATTGTTATTGCTATTAAATTTTAGGCCTTTTTAATTCTGCGAAGGCACAAAGTGGAAAACTAATAAACACATGTATATGTAAAAATAAAAAAAATTAAAAATAAATAAATAGACTCGGCGCCTGTGGCTCAAGCAGCTAAGGCGCCAGCCACATACACCTGAGCTGGTGGGTTCGAATCCAGCCTAGGCCCGCCAAACAACAATGATGGCTGCAACCAAAAAGTGGCCAGGGTTGCGGCAGGCACCTGTAGTGCCAGCTACTTGGGAGGCGGAAGCAGGAGACTCGCTTGAGCCCAGGATTTGGAGGTTGCTGTGAGCTGTGATGCCACAGCACTCTATCCAGGGGGTGACAGCTTGAGGCTCTGTCTCAACAAAATAAATAAATAAATAAAACTTAAACACATATATTAATCACTTAATAAACAGTGCTTCAAAAGTAACAGCAAACATTTCCCATTATGACAAAAAGACATGCTCTGAGTGCTCTAAATAACAAAGGCTTGCTTTCAAATTCATCAATCCTCTGCCTTCCAGATTTTAAAATGGTTTCCTAAGGCTGATAACCAGATTTTCTTCTACTGTAATTCTTTAATAGGCCAAGTTTTACCTGATATAGACCTAAAAAGCAAGACCTAAAAGGTGTACTCTGTCAGGGCTGTCCAGGGTCCAGGGGACAAACTGGTCTCTCAGCTCACTGCCTGAAACATCCATCACCAAGAAGCCCAGAATTTCAGTTGATTGTTCAATCAATCACTGTTTGTGACCTTGTGTCACAAACTACAATTGTGGATTTGCCCTCAGGATGGAGTTGTTTAGCTTACACCACAGCCCGAGGGTAGGAAAGCTGCCACAGTCGGCTCAGCAACCCCACCCCCGTGAGAAGCACAACGGTCAGGTTGATGTCAGTGGTCACCACGACAGGATGCTTCAAAAATCCCAACATCTTGTGGAAAATGTGGCTCAGGAGGATGCCCTAAAAAAAGAAGTGAAGATCATCATCAATAAAGAGGTGGCAACCCTGAAGGCTCACAGTCTACTACAATAATCCTAAACCACAGCATGCCAAGAAAGTCAGAAAGCAGCTGTATGGGAAAGTTAAACTGCACGTTTCACCACGGAGGTTTATGTAAAAGACGTTTGGGGAAAGAGACCGGGTGCTGGGAATCTCACTTCTTTCAAAACTCACTACACAAGCACCTGCCGAGCACCTCCTGGGACTGAGGCCACTGTCATCAAATGTCCCCACTTCTCTCCATCCCTCCCAGCCACCAGCCGAGCAGTGCAGCCACCGGCTACTCTGCCTTTGGGCAGCTCTTGGGGCGCCACCGCAGCTGCTGACAGCCCAGTGACTCAAATTTACCTGCGCCTCAGAGCCTCATCTCCGCCCAAAGACACCTTTGCTTCCCTCACGGCACATCAACCCCGCGCGTTCCTTTCCTTGCCTGCAGCTGGGTTTGGCACCCTCTTCTGCTCCCAGGGCTGCATCTCCCTAGGGCAGCCCCTTCGCTCCCCTGAACACCTCTTCTCTCCTGCGGCCTCATGTGTCCCTCATCTCCCTGGCCTGCCCCCCTCTCCCGCAGGATGCCTTGTGCCCGCCCATCGTCTCCGAACCCCGCATTCCCCGAGTCTACAGTCCCTCCCCGAAGCCGCACCCCCGGGCTCTGGCCGTCCTCAGGCTGGGCATGCGCGTCCCGCCCCGGCGTACCCCGAAACATACTCGCGTTTCTCTGAGACCGGCAGAGCTGCTTCCCGCGTCTCGCAAAGCCTCGGAGCCGGTTTGCGGGAGCCGACGGTTGGAGGCTAGTCCTCTGGAATCGGCACTCAAGACTGCGCATCGCCCAGCTCGACCTTCGATTCACTCTGCCTGCGGATCCAGCAGGGCCCGACAGCACGCATGCGTCGTGGGGCTGCGGGTGGCCTTGCCCGACACGCCCCGGAGCGGGCGGGGCGCGGCGCGCGTGCGCTACCGGTTCGAGGTCGGAGCCCGGCGGTGCAGGGGACGGCGCGTGCGCACTCCGGCTCGGTGGCGCGGGGCTCGCGGTGCGACAGGTTGCGGGGTACAGACGTGAAGACTGTGCCCTCCCTAAACGCTCCAGCCTTCCGAGGCGCCTGCTCTGGGGACTCCTACCCTGCCGCGCCTTGTTTTCCCCGCACAGCGCCCGTTTGCTCCGTCGCCTGTTGGAGCGCGGGGCTGCTCGCGGCGCGATGCGGAGCTCTGCAGCCTGCAACTCCGCTGCTCCCCTCCGCGCCCGCGCCCCTGTTTCCTCTCTGACGAGCATCGCTGCAGCGAACCCACCTGCATAAGCGTCTTGCTAGCGGAGGAAAGGCGGAGGGTGAGTGTGCTTGCAACAGACGTAGGTCGGGAGCCGCGCTGCGGGGGGCCGTCTTAGGCTGTGGCCGGGCATCCCCTCCGAGCGCCGCCTGGTCGAAGACTTGAGGCTCTCCCTCCCCGCCCTGGCTCCTGCCTCTCGTCCGTAAACCTCCCCGAAGGCCTGCCTTGCGGCCCACGCAGTGCCTTTGGTTGGGTGAACGCTCCTTTTCCCCTGTTTTCCCGGGACGGGGGACGTTACACCGACAGCCACGCAACCCGGTTGATGGATCGCTCTTTTCAACAGTCCCAGCGGGTTAAAAAGGACGCCGCAGGCCGGGCGCGGTGACTTACGCCTGTAATCCTTGCACTCTGGGAGAACGAGGCGGGTGGATTGCTTAAGTTTGAGGAGTTGGAGACCACCCTGAGCAAGAGCGAGACCCCGTCTCTACCAAAAATAACTAGCCAGGCGTTGTAGCGGCGCCTGTAGTCCCAACTACCAGAGAGACAGGCAGGAGGATTGCTTGAGCCCAGGAGTTCGAGGTTGACTTGAGCTGTGACGCTACAGCACTCTACTGGGAGCGACAAAGTGAAAAGAACAAAACACTAGGGATTTAATAACGTGAATTATTCTTTACCGCTTGCAAGGATTTTTTTTTTTTTTTAACCTTGGTCAACCCAGCATTAACTGACATCAGTTAACAGTGCAGTGAAGGTTAATTCTTTCTGGCTTACTCATGAGGGGTTGGTTGTGTGTCTCATCCAAGATCTTGCAACAGCTGGGCAGAGGGGGCTCCCTGGGCCTTAGGAGGGAGTGGGGCAGCTGAGCTTTGGCCTGGCCTCCTGCAGGGCGGGCTCCTTTAGAGCGAACCACCAGTCCCTAGGGGCGAATCTGGTAATGTGGGTATGGCTGGCTAAAGCTCACTGATGTCCTCAGAATTTGAGGGGTTGGGATTCCTCATGGAAATTGCTTTAATTTTGGGGGGTGTAATTTCTAAGTTTTCTGGGAAGTTTTTTTGTTTGTTTGTTTTGGGTTTTTTTTTTTTGAGACAGAGCCTCAAGCTGTCACCCTGGATAGAGTACCGTGGCATCACAGCTCACAGCAACCTCCAATTCCTGGGCTCAAGCAAGTCTCTTTCCTCCGCTTCCCAAGTAGCTGGGACTACAGGCGCCCACCACAACGCCCGGCCATTTTTCGGTTGCAGCTGTCAATTGTTGTTTGGCGGCCCGGGCTGGATTCGAATCCGCCAGCTCAGGTGTACGTGGCTGGTGCCTTAGCCCGCTGAGCCACAGGCGCCGAGCCAGACGTTCTTTTTTTTTTTTTTTTTTTTTGAGACAGAGCCTCATGCTGTCACCCTGGATAGAGTGCAATGGCATCACAGCTCACAGCAACCTCCAATGCCTGGGCTCAAGCGAGTCTCTTGTCTCCGCCTCCCAAGTAGCTGGGACTACAGGCATCCGCCACAACGCCCGGCCATTTTTTTTTTTTTTTGGTTGCAGCCGTCATTGTTGTTTGGCGGCTGGGCTGAATTTGAACCCTCCAGCTTAGGTGTACGTGGCTGGCGCCTTAGCCCGCTGAGCCACAGGCGCCGAGCCAATTTCTAAGTTTTCTTACCTGGCTCTAGGCACTAGACTAAATGCTGTCAGTGACCTCTTCAGAATTTATCTGCTGGCCATGCACAGTGGCTCATGCAATTCTAGCACTCTGGGAGGCCAAGGAGGGTGGATTGCTTGAGCTTAGGAGTTAAAGACCTGCCTGAGCAAAACTGAGACCCTGCCCTCACTAAAAATAGAAAAACTAGCTGTGCATTGTAGTCCCAGCTACTTGGGAGGCTGAGGCAAAAGGATCACTTGAGCATGAGTGAGTTTGCTGTGAGCTACGATGCCACTGCACTCTACCCATGGCAAGAGGGAGACTGTCTCCAAATAAAAAACACCTATCTACACTACCCTGTGAGGTTAGATAGCATTACAATTGAGATGGTAAAATCTCTTTCCTAAGGTCAGTCTCACAGCTAGGCAATGGCAGAGCTGAGAATTATTGTCTGGACCAAAATCTAAACTTTGTAGCTAATGTCTTGGAACTAATGTCTTGCTTGGTTGCCCAGTCATTGTACCTGACTCCAACTTCAAACTCCTGGGGTTAAGCAGTCCTCCCACCTTGGCCTCCTGAGTGGCTGAAACTCCAGGCACAATGCCACCATGCTTGGCTTTTTTTTGGGGGGGGGGGGACAGGGTCTTGCTGTGTTGCCCAGGCTGGTTATCAAGTGGATCTTCCCACCTTGGCCCTCCAAAGTACCGGGATAACAGGCCTAAGCCACCAGGCCTCCAATCTATACTTGTAACCCTTTGCTACCCCAGGCCTCACTTGTTCTTTACCCCACCTCAAAGTGCAGCTTAACCCTCTAATATGTACAAGGTCCCCTAGAAGTAGTAACACAACATGAGACTGAAACCTGTGGTTAGGGGCATCTTCAAACTAAGTTCCTGTAGTATCCAGCCAGCCTCTTCCCCATGGCTGGCATCTAGGGTGCACACTCTCTCCCCATAATGCTTTCTAAAGGCATAATTTCTGTGTAATTATGTTTATGTAGAACTCTTACGGCTCGGCGCCTGTGGCTCAACGGGCTAAGGCGCCAGCCACGTACATCTGAGCTGGCGGGTTCAAATCCAGCCCGGGCCCGCCAAACGACGACGGCTGCAACCAAAAAATGGCCGGGCGTTGTGGCAGGCGCCTGCAGTCCCAGCTACTTGGGAGGCGGAGGCCGGAGACTCGCCTGAGCCCAGGAATTGGAGGTTGCTGTGAGCTGTGAGGCCACGGCACTCTATCCAGGGTGACAGCTTGAGGCTCTGTCTCAAAAAAAAAAAAAAAAAAAAGAACTCTTCCACCTGTAGGTCTCTCCAGCCAAATAAGTGAGAAACTAGGGACACACAACCTGAGAAAGCATGTTCAGCTTTATTTTTTTTAACTTTTTTTATTTAAATAAGGAGAATTCTTTCATATGGAAAGAGCTAGTACAATCACATATTTGAAAGGAGAAACAATAGGTACTGAACCGGAGGGCGAGGTGCAGGGTGAGTGTGCCAACACTGGCCTGGTGAATCCATGGTTCCATTTCCCATCCCAGGTAAGTTTGCCAAAACTAACATATAAACAAGTTGCACATTACACCTTTATCCATCGTCTGCCCTTTCAAATATCTGGTCTACATGAAAAGACAAAGAGAGAAAAGGCCAAAATTAAACAAAAGGAAACAAAAACAAAACACAACCCTCTCAAGAACAAAACAAAAACCCCAAATCCTTTTTACTATGCAAGGCATGAGGTCAAAAGTTTATAGAGTCCAGTATCCCCTTTGAACAATGGAAGAAAGTCTTAACATAGAGCTGTGGCAGGCAGGGACTTCTGCTCCAAGGCTTCCTAGCATGCCCAGGACATGCCCGAGGGATGCTGCTGCCAAACCAGGGCAGAGGATGCTGCACCTGGAAGATCACTAGCAAAACACACTCAGTGGCCATGGTGGAACACAGCCAGGTGACACAGCATCCATCCCCAACAGAGCCACTGCTATCTTAGATGACCCACTTGTCACAAGTCCTCCTCACATCTCAGAGGAGAGCTGGCTTTCTGGAAGTCTGCATTCCTCATTCATCACAGAACAAAGCACACACTCTAGTATCCTTGGTTGTCAAAGGCCATTTCCAACAGACCTCTAACCCAGGCTTGCTCTGTAAGTGGAAAGGAGCAAATAACCAGTGACATGCAGCTCCTTGGCAGAGAGGAACCAAATGGCAGGGACAGGGAGCTTTACCACAACTGCCACGTGCTGCCTTGGCAGGCCAGCTTACAACACAGCTGTGCACCTGTGTGCACACAGCTTCCTTGGCCCTGAGCATCAGTCGCTGACAGACGTCATCACTGAAGAAACAGGAGGCAAATCCAGAAGACAGGAGGGAGGGCAATAGTATCGCTGGAGAGGACCCATGTCACCATCTAACAAAATGACCCGACAGTCTTAGAAGCAGCTGGAATGACCATACCTTGGAACTAAATGGATTCCTCTGAGTATGTCACAAAACCCATCCTTTGTCCTCCCCACCCCACCCAAGGAACCTGGAGCCAGAAGTGTCCTATGTATTCCAAGATTGAAACCAATAAAATGCAAATAAAAAGGGGGGAAGCAACAGTTAAGCCAACAGGCCAGTTGCAGCCAACAGAGAAGTTTTAAGAGGGCGGTCAAGGCCTTCCTGATACCCCACACACTCTAACAAGAGACAAATTACTGCAAGGGCACTGGTTGCTGAGGAATAGGTTGCACCGCTGAAGGGCCAGACAGCCACCTACACCAGGAGGGTGACTTTAGTAAGCAAAGGTGAGGGGATTCTGGGCCCTCCACCCCCACTCCTACCATGCAGCAGCAAAGTGCTGGTCTTCACCTGTTACTGCCAAGGCCCCACAGCAACCTGGCTTTGTGGATCTGTGCTCTGGTGGGGGTTTGGAGCCAAAGACTGACCCTAAGTCCTGTTAGATTGAGCTTGGCTCTAAAACCATGTGAAAAGAAAAGATATTGCACCTTAAAATGTCTCTGCACTAAAAACTGCATTTAATCAGACTAAAGAAGGAGCTGGGATGTTGGGAGGCTTGAGGCCTGTCCTCTGCCCCAATCAAGTCTAATTTAAAATCTCTATCTCAGCAGGGAGGAGATTTTGGCTTGGGTCACACAGAGGTGGTGGACGCACTGAACCTTACATGCATGTTCCTGGCCTTTTCCTGCACAGAATTAATCATCCAGACATTATATATAAACAGAGCAGTGAAACATTTACTTTTTTTCACCTAGACCTACAACATCAATACATATAAATAAATTCTAGTGTTTTTTGTTTTTATTTGGGGGGGGGGGTAAGGATGTAGGGAAACACCAGGTTACAGAAAAGGTGGCCTTTTTGTTTTTATTCTCCAGCAGCAAGTACTGTCTCTGGCAGCAGGTTCACCTGAAGGAAACATCTCGAGTTTGTAACGGCATCTGGGACTGTACTGTTCAGTTTTAATAGGAGAAAACTTTTAATTTTGACATAATGTGCACCAGCTCCAGGTATGAGTGGGGTTTCTCAAGTGTACAGGCAGAGATGAACATGTGGCTCCCCAAGACCCAGCCTCCCCCAGGGGCAACTTGGTTTGGAGGCAGGTGGGGCAGAGGATTAGTCCCAGGGCCTTGACCACACACTGGAGGGAAGGGGTACCATAGATGAGGGTGCAGGCAGGCAGGCGAGTGCTGGAAACTGAGGTGGGCAGAAAGGACTGAGGAATAAAGACTCGGGATGAAAGAAGAAACGACGTGTGGTCAGGGAGGAGACAAGAAGAGGGGCTGCTGAAAGGTACAGATGAAATAGCCCCCAGCCAGATGGCACTGGGGATGACACCCGGGCATTGCATGGGAGGAGGCTGTTCCTCCACTTCCACAGAATTGTAAAAGGCAACACAAGAGTTTGTTCCAGCAGTTCCTAAGATACTTCTTTCCACATGGTACACTAGACACAGACCTCAGGACCCAAAGCCTGAGTAAGAGCTGTGGTACACCCACAATGACAGGCAGGCTCTGTGCAGGGCCTACCCCGCTTCACTGCATGTTCTGAGCTGGATATCCTCTGGAACTAACAGCGGCGCAGGCAGCAATACCTGCAGGTGAGGAGCTGGCCAGTCACCCTAAGGGCATCTGAGAAGCCTGGACTATTCCTTTCCTTGGAATGACAGAATCTAGGATGATGTCCTTCTGTTTCTTATTTAAAAGCTGCCACCAAAGCCCACATATAAAGGCTCACACACACCCTGCAGTCTTCAGAGGGTTCAAGGCTATTTGGAACTTGGAACTAGTGAGCTCTGCAGTGCACACCCTCCCTGGGCCCCTGCTCAGCTGCCCATAAAGACAGGGAGACTAACACATGCTGCCCAGCTGAGGTGCCTCCATCCCAACAACCTGGGCCTGCTACTGGGAATGGGGAAAAGGGGAAAACTCCAGCAGCTTTACTCAGGGCCTACACACCTTTGCTGCAGGGTGGACCAAACAAGAATCCATGTCTTCTTGTCACTGTGGTTTCAGTGAAGAGCTGTGTGAGAGGTGGGGGACAGGCATCCAGGGAAGAAAGCAGCAGACTCCAAAAGACAAGGAAAGGGAGATGACAGAGTAGGGAAGGCTCCAAGGAAAAGTTGGTGTGTGTGGAAACAACACCCTGGAGGAACTGAACACACCAAAGGACCTGCGGTGCGTCAGGGTGCCCCTTCCAGACCAACCTGGAAAATACCAGCAACCATCTCCACGATTTCTCTCTGGTGCCCAGTGATCAGCACAGCCCAGGACAGGAATTCTGTGTGACTCTGAATCATCAGTGTCACAGGGCTGCCCGTGATAGGGCCCATCAGGCTGGGAGCTGGAACCTGATGGAGACACCAACCTACCTGCTGCTGTCCACCTTACCATGTATGTCCAAGAGGAGCCGAACACCAGAGGGCTCTTGACCAGTGTCCTAAACCACCTCACAGGTCAACCAACTGACAGGGAGCAGGAAGGGACACATTCTTAAGAGTCATCTCCTAAGGTGGAAGGAAACCACTAGACACGGAGGGAAGGGAGAGGGTGGTAGAGGATGTATAAAAGTTTAGCTGTACAGATGTAGCTTGCGTTTTTGTTTTCCTTTCCCCTTTGTAAAAACCTTGGCTGCTTTTTAAAACAAAAAGCCTCAAACTAAAATATCCCTGCTGCAAAGCCACTCTGCCTGGGGGTGGGGCAGCGGGGCCGGAAGCACTGTCGCAAAGTGCCCTGTGGGAGCAGGTGACAGAAAGGGATCTGCGCTCCACAGTCAGGTGGGAGGAGGCGATGGGGAGGAAGGTGGTGTTGCTTGTTTCATATCGTATCAAAGCAAGCAGGTCAATGCCATGTATCCACGGGTGCAAGCTGGTTCTGACAATGGAGCTTTCAGGAGTGGAGAAGAGAAGGGAGAGCTCTCAGTCTGGCTAGGCGGTTGGACGGTGGACCTGGTGAGGATCCCAAGCTCGGGCTGTGTTGAGGCCGAGTGGTGGCACCGTCCCCAGCAGGGCAAGGCCAGGTGGCAGCCAGGCACATTCAGGCCTTACTCTCCTCCACTTTGACCGCTCGAGGTTTGATTGCTCCGGTTCGTTTCATCTGGGAGGCAGCTGAGGAGGCTTCCTGCAGCTTCACGGCTCCCAGGCTGGGTTTTTCATCCACTCGTTTTGCCTTTGGACAGATGAACCAGAAAAGAAAGTGACCCTAAGGCAGAAACACCTGTTTAGATAGCTAGTTCCCACCACTCCCTTCCTGCTCCTGAGCTGCAGAAAAAAGCTACCCTGAGTAGTCCATGCCTTGGCTGAAGGACCAGAAGCAGAAGTCACTCTCCTACTAAGGACAGTGGCTGCTCTGTATCTGTCCCCTTCTATGGGCAGGGATTTGGAGAGGCAGGAAGACATCGGGTCCTCTGCAAAGAATTCAGCAATGGCACACTTCAGGCGGACTCATTTCTGGTCCCAAGGCTGATGAGAACCTTTTCAAATCAGTGCACCTCATGTCCTGCAGGCAAAAGCCCCTTGGTGGCAATCCTAGTGGTGCTGAGGTAGGGTGGGGCCTCTCTGCACAGGGGCTTCTCCCAGATCTCTGGCCATGATCCATTTACCCCCTGCCTTCTGCTTCTCACTGCTGAGGCTTTCCCTGGGGCCCTAGCCTGACTGTGACATCCCCAATTGCCCTCCACAGTTAAATGTCACTGAGTGACCAGCACGCCTGCCCTTGCACAGTGGTCTGCACTCTGGAAGAAAGCTTTAGAAGCTCACTCTGTAAGATCCAGCTAGTGACCCCCAGGGGAACCAAGCGTGGAGAGAGAAATGAGTAGCTGGCCTCCCCCCCTCCACCAGCCAGTCGTGTTGACTGGATTAAAAGCCCAGCCTTAAAGCCATAGTGAAGACCAGAATGCTTGCAGGAAAACACTGAGAAATCCTATTTGTTATAAAATAAAAACACTTAACTTCACCTGGGATCCCACCCAGCCAGGACAAAGACCAGACACAGGGTGCTGGAGCCCCTGGCCTCTGAAGCTAACCCACAGGCCTAACTGAGTCACCCAGAGCACCTTCACAGCCCCAAATGGCTAGGGATGGTACACCTGGCGTCACCTCCTTAGAGGAACCAGTATCCTCCCTTCTCTGCAGGACAAGGAAGGATCCAGATGCCTGTCAAGAGGAGAAATGCCTTTGCAGGAGGGACTCGGGCTGTCCAGCTGCCTGCTCAGACCACTAGGGCATGTCTGTGTATACAGAGTGCTCAGATAGGGTACACAGTCCCTCCTCTTTAGGCACTTGGAGAGTGGCCTAAGTGTCCAGGGCTGAAGGGTCTGGAAAGCCATCTTCTACCTGTTGAACGTAGTGTCCCTGCACAGAGCCCATGTTAACTGCTGATCCAGAGGGCTTCCCACTGGGGCTAGCAGAGCTAGGCCTGAAAAAACCAAAGGCAGGGGTTGAGAAACACAACGTGTCACCACAGACAAGGAGTCAAAGCCTAGCACAGGGAGGCACAGCAGGAGGAAGGAAAGGCTCTTGGGCCAGAGACCTCATCTGGGCAGTCCATAGACATACAGGACAGAAAAAATCAGAGACCTAAGACAGTCAAGAATGCAGAAGCGGGTAAGGGCTGGGGGTCACTGTCTACCCTGGCACCTCCCAGGCAGAGCTCCACAAAGAGCAGGGGCTGAGGCCCCCACTGTAGGCAGACACTGCTGTTGTCCTGTGGGGAGATGGACATTGACCATCTCAGGGCTTAAAGTCCCTGGACCAAAATGTCAGGCCCGGACAAAAACGTCGACAAGCCTAACACCAAACGAGACTGTTGCCGAGTACTGGTGTTGTCTCTACTTTTTAGAAAGGGAGGTAGAGGAATAAAAATGTGTAACATGGTTCTTAAATGTGTCCTGCTGACCACTAGCAAGTTTCCAAGGATGTTAATTAGGTGTTCTGCCATCAGGTGCTGCATGCACAGCAGTGACCAGGGCTCCTGATTCACCACCCCTCTAACAAGCCCCCTGGGATACAAGGCCCCTCACTGTCTTACCAGGGAACCCGTTATTGCAGGATGGGTCTTGCAGCCCTGTTTCCAGAAATCTTTGAGAAATGCTGTTTATAGAATGACACCAATTTCCCCAGCCTTCCAAAAGAACATCAAAACAAAGCCTACTAGGTAAGACTTAACATTTTCTGAATATTCTCCAAAACATAATCTGCCCTTCCTACAATTAAATAATGGACACAGGCGGCTCTTGTCATGGGAGCTTCAATTTTCTGGATTTTGCCTCTTTGAGGAAGGCTCTGTAGGCAGATACTGCTAGAAACTGCTTACAGCAGCAGGGAACTACAGCATCTGTTCACAACTGGAAACTTCCTTCTTTCAGTTTTTTGGTTTTTTGAGACACAGACTCACTCTGTCACCCAGGCTAGAATGCCGTGACCTCAGCCTAGCTCACAGTAACCTCAAATTCCTGGGCTCAAGTAATCCTCCTGCCTCAACTTCCCAGGTAGCTGGGACTGTAAGCAGCTGCCCCCATACCCAGCTAGTTTTTCTATTTTTGGTAGAGATGGGATCTTGTTAAGTCATCCCAGCTGGCATTATAGGGTGAGCCACCAACCTAGCCTCCAGCCTCCCAGAGTACTGGGATTACAGGATAAGCCACCACCCCAGCCTCCTTCCTTCACATCATATGCATTGTCTCATCCTGCTTCCATCTAACTTTTTTATACAGTTCACATGGCAGGAAAATAAAACATACTAGCAAAAATGAATGAAACCAAAAGTGAAAATAAGAACAAAAATCTGGACAGGCTCGGTGGTTCACAACTGTAATCCCAGCACTCTGGAAGGCCCCAAGGCAGGTGGACTGCCTGAGCTCACAGGTTAGAGACCAGCCTGATGTAGAGTGAGACCCAGCCTCTAAAACTAGCCAGGCGTTGTGGTGGGCACCTGTAGTTCCAACTATGTGGGAGGCCGAGGCAAGAGGATCACTTAGGCCCAAGAGTTTGAGGTTGCTGTGAGCTTTGATGCCACTGCACTCTACCCTACCAGGAGCAACAAAGTGAGACTCTGTCTCAAAAAACAAACAAAAAAACCTACAAAAAACCCAGAAAATTAGATGAAATGGGGGGAAAGTCACAAAAATCCCTTTCTCTGGAAAGGAAGCTGAATGTGGGGCATGCAAGGTGGAGGAAGACAGGCCGGCAGGCAAAACAACTACAGCAAAAACAAGCCGGGACAAGGGGACCTGACTTGTGGAGTGCTCCCAGGGGACCAGGACCTATGTGTTCATGGAGTGACCTCAAGGTGCCTGGAGCGAGGGCACTGTGGGTCACATGGGTCTGTCTCACTCATTTGCAAACACAAGGGGATCTCCAGGAGTCTCCTACATGTAACAAAAGTTGAGTGGACAGGGAGTGGCACCTGTGGCTCAAGGAATAGGGTGCTGGCCCCATATGCCGGAGGTGGCGGGTTCAAACCCAGCCCTGGCCAAAAAAAAAAGTTGAGTGGACAAACCCCTGGGGGCTGGGGCTGGGGCTGGAGCAGGAGCATGCTGCCTTCACAACCCAGCACAGGTGAAAAGGCCAGAACCAGAGGTTTCCCACTAAGCCCAACAGAGCCACCTCTGAACCCAGCTAAGAGGACCTGGGGCAGTTATTGGAAGCTGAGACAGATACAAAGGAGGCAAAAAGAAGGTGCCAGTTTATACTGCAGCAGGAATGGCCCACAAGTCTAGCAATAAAGTCCTTGACAGGGTACAGAAGATGAGCTAAGATAAAAGAGACCCTGGTAACGGCCAGACTCCTCTTCTTGCCAAGGTGTCGCCTTCTCAGCTAGTGGGTCCTGATCTTAAAAATCTGGTGAAAAAGTTGAGTAGTTAGGGGCAGAACCGGTGTCCATTAAAACATTAGCTATTCCTTTTCCTACCTTTCCTGAAAGCTCCTCAATCTTATTAACGATAATTAACAACAAAAACCACTCTCCTGATAAACCATTTTCCTGTGGTTAACTGACACAAATATGTGCCAACACTGAAACAGCATGGGGACACATCAGCCTACAAGGGGATGAGGCCTCGGTACCCTGCAAACCACTCTCCCTGGGCCCACGGAATCTTCTGAGTCACATCTCCAGTGAATGCCCAGCTATCTGGCATTCAACCCAGGGAATATCTTTACCTGTAGGTCTGTGGTGACGTCACTGGCCCTCCTGCAGGAACATTCTGTTTACTGTCGGCAAAGTGGAAGCCTTTCATCTCCATCTGAGAGGGCTGAGGAGAGAGACAAGTTGTCACAGGACAGGCCTGAAGGCAGCCTGGCCTTCACTGACCACAGTAGGCAGGGACGACACAGGCCCACAAGACACTCTAAGGAAGTATCTTCCAAAAGAAGCTGCACCCTTCTCCTTTCCAACCCAGACTCAAAAGAGGGCTTTTTTTTTTTTTTTTTTGCGGTTTTTGGCCGGGGCTGGGTTTGAACCCGCCACCTCCGGCATATGGAGCCGGCGCCTTACTCCTTTGAGCCACAGGTGCCGCCCTATTTTGTCACTCTTAATAGAGTGCTATGGCATCATACTCACAGCAACCTCAAACTCTTAGGTTTAAGCGATTCTCTTCTCTCAGTCTCCCAAGTAGCTGGACTACAGGTGCCCACCACAACACCTGGCTATTTTTAGAGACAGGGTCTCACTCTGGTTCAGGTAATCCACCTACCTAGCCTCCCAGAGGGCTAGAAGGGAGAGCTTTTTCTTAGAAGGAGGAACCACCATGGTATTTCTTCCTTGTTAAAGTTAGGAGGGAGAGCAAATTATACACATCCAGGATGGACACCTGTGATGTCTTACCTCTTGGGCTAGCCCTATACATACCCACACTTGTGCACATTACTCCCTGACACATGGACCAAAGAGTTCCTGATCCCTGGGGTTCCAAAGACTTTGCAGTGGGGAAAAGCAGCAGTCTGGTGAGCCCAGGAGCCTGCATTCCAAGCCACTGTCACCTCCCCCCACAGGGGTCTTAGCTCACTAGAAGAGGTTGGTGAGACAAGGCTATGCCCAGGATCCCTGGCGGATGGGGTGCCCTTACCTCTCTGCTGGTGTTCAGGACTGGCGGCTGGGACCCGGGTGGAGGAATCCTTCTGGGGGCCCCAACAGAGAGGCTCTGCCCTGGTGGCAGCTGGATGGACTGGGGCAGGATCAGAGGCTGTTGCCCAGAGCCATACCGAGGCAGGGGCATGGTCAGCTGCTGAACAACAAGGATAGTCAGGAGGAGAATGGGTACTGGGGAGAAAGGTCAAATTATGCATGCACGAGCAACCACACACTGCAGACTCCTACTTTGAAGGAATTCAAGGATGGCCTGAGCACAACAGTAGTCTTTCTGAATATCTACTCCATCTATAGCAGAAACTGGCCAAGGCTGAACCCTAGGGGTGGCAGAGGTGATCTTCTTGCTGGAATGTCACAGATGGTGGGAAAATGCACAAGACTAAGCTAACTGCACATACAGGTGTAAATGGTGTCAGTAAGTGTCTCCTCTTTGTCTCTGAAAAGGCCTCTATGTACTTCAGCTATTTTAGCTGTTGCCCAGCAAGTTTGCTGAAGCACACAAGGTGCTGGGGAAGCACCAGGGCACTGTCAGGCACGGGCAGTGTGTGGCATGCCGGACACAGCTGCAGGGCGCTCAGTGCAGCAACACACCACGTGTGCAGGCACGGAGGGAACAAGCCAGGGAAGTCAGAGAGCTTCTTGGGAAGTAAGAGCCAAGCCCAGTCCCAAATGATGAAAGTTGCTTGGAGTCTTTCTTTGTGTGGTACAAACATTCAAGGTTCTTCTTACTAGTCTGTACCAACAGTGGTAGCAAATAGGACCTAGCTGGACTCTGGGGACCCTGGAAGTATAATGTGATAGAACAGGAATGGCTGCAAGACCCGAATGACTGGAACAAGAAGGGCACAAGTGGGGAGGTCAGCCTGGAGACCCGCAGGACAGGGGGACGGGGAAGCACCACTTTTTCTGTTTTTTGTTTTTTTTGACTCTGTTGACTCTGTGGGGTGCAATCACACCTCGCTACAGCCTCCAACTCCTAGGCTCAAGCGGTCCTCCCACTTTAGCCTCCCAAAGTATTACGATTGCTGGCATGAGCCACTAGGCCTGGCAGAGGCCCCACTTCCGTCTCTCAGTCACTGTCCTCGTCATCTCCCTGCTATGGAGTCCACAGTGCAGAATCAGAAGGCTCTATTGGAAGCACATCACTGAGCCTCAGATGCCATGTTCCCCCCCTGGAGCACTGACAGGGGCAGGGTGGAGATGGCAAGGCCATGCTGCCAGGTGTAGAGCACTGAACAGGGTGTGACACAATCTGAGTTGTTTCTGAAGGATCATCCTGGCTGTTGTGTAGAACTAGGACAGAAAGCGAGGCCCCAGGGAAGAAGGAGGGGACGAGGCAGAAGCCCCTGTGAGAGCCTGGACAGTGTGGTGGGTGCAGAGAAACAGCTGGATTCTGAATTCCTTTAAAGCTACAGCTGAGATGAGCTGCTGAAAGATCAGAGGGGCAGAGAGGGGCAGCAGGGTAATGAGAAGGGCATGGGCTGGCAGCCAGGAGGGCTGGGAGGAGAACCGTTGTTTGCCGTGGTAAATCTGACAGACTGTGAGACAGCAAAACGGACACTCAGGTAGGCTGCTGGAGTGAAGATTCAAGTCCAGAAGTGATCAGAATACGATGGGACTTTGAGCCATGGACTAGAAAGAGGCCCAAAGTGGCAAACCAGGGAGGGAAGGGTGTAGCAAAGGAGACTCAGAGGCCTGAGGCCAAAACCGAGTGAAGAACATGGTTCGAGGTGGAAGCAGAGTCACCTGCAGAGACATCCAGTGCTACCCAGAGGCCAGGGGAAGGAAAGGCTGCAGGAGGTGCTGGATGTGGCAACCTGGAGCTCACGGCAGTGTGAAGGGCACAGTTGATGGTGTGGGTTTCAGAAAGGAAGATGGGAAAAGGGACACCGACCCCATTTCCATACCCACAGCACTTGGATGGGGAGGGAGGGGGCAGCCTCTGTTTGGAGGGGCTGTAGAAGTGGCTGTGCTCAGGGAGAACTGGGTGATGGGGCCATTCAGAAGAGGCTGGGTCCTAACAGCTCAAGGACCAGGCATAGTGGTCCCAAATAGCATGTGCAGTCAGCATAGACCAAGAGGGGGCAAAGGGAAAAGACAAGGTCATGACGGAAGGAGGCTGACACTCTGGGTAGAGTGACTGAGGTCCTGACCTGTGGGAGCTGGGAGTCCAACATCTGGGAGGCGCCCAGACCTGCAGCCTGGCCGAGTTGGCCCTCGTAGACCAGGGCTTGGTTTCCACTCATGGGCTGGTAGGGTGAGCCAGACTGGGGCTTCACCATCTCTAAGGGCTGCATCCCTGGGAATGCCGAGTATGGAGGCTTCAGGGCTGTGCCCCCAGAGAGGATCATGGTGCTGGGTGGAGACAGGCTGGGGTGCATGTACACCTGAGACCTGCAAGAGCAACACAGGGTTATGAGGACACGGCAGGGCGTGGGGGTCACAAATGAAGCAATCATCTGAATCCCTACCCCCCCCCCCCAAAAAAAACACAGACCCTGGCCCCACTCCAGGCTTGCCCAGAGGGCCCGAGATGGCCTAGGACTTGGCATCTGTAACAGCTCCCAGGTCCAGCTGATGCTGCTGGTCCAGGTACTGCTTGAGCATCACTAGATTCAACAAACAGGACATCTACACTGTGCCAAACACCACAAGATCACTATGACGCCCACAGCACGAGACATCAGATGTGGGAAGAATGGGTGAAGGTGGGAAGAGGGGGCAGAGGAGGGAGGAGCAAGGGAAGGAGGCAGGATGATACGGAAAGAAGGAAGTAACAAGGCCCACCATAGCCTCTCCCAGCGCACCATGAAGAACAGACTATGGCGTAGATAGCAGCACAGGGCAGGGGCAGAGGGGGCTAGGGCTCACAAGCTCACCTGAAGGGCTGCAAGGAGCTGAAGATCTCCTGAGACTGGGAGACTGGCAGTCCCCCCCTCAGTCCAAGCTGAGCCTGAGCCTGCAGAGACGTGTGAAGGGAGATCGGGATCTGCTGGGCAGCAGCAGCCTAGGAAAGGGAGGCCAGCGGTGACTACAAGGATCTCTATGATGGTCCCCACCTCCTCACAGAAGGTAGAAAAAGGCTCCAAATGTGAGTCCAGAATGTCCTTCTGGGAAAAAGCCTTATCCCTTCCCTTGCTCTTAGGATAAAGCCTATATTGAGAAATTGGTAGCAACCCCAAACCATGGTATGATCATGGGGTTACAGCAGAGTAGCAAGAATGAATCCTAGCTACAAGCAACAGAGCTGAATTTAAAAATGTGATCTGGGCTCGGCGCCTGTGGCTCAACGGGCTGAGGCGCCAGCCACGTACACCTGAGCTGGCGGGTTCGAATCCAGCCCGAGCCCGACCAACAACAATGATGGCTGCAACCAAAAAATAGCCAGGCGTTGTGGCAGGTGCCTGTAGTCCCAGCTGCTTGGGAGGCAGAGGCAGGAGACTCTCTTGAGCCCAGGAATTGGAGGTTGCTGTGAGCTGTGGTGCCACGACACTCTATCCAGGGTGACAGCTTGAGGCTCTGTCTCAAAAAAAAAAAAAAAAAAAAAAGTGATGTTGAATTTTTTTTTTTTTTTTTGTGGTTTTTGGCCGGGGCCAATTTGAACCCGCCACCTCCGGTATATGGAGCCGGCACCCTACTCCTTTGAGCTATAAGTGCCGCCCTTGAATTTTAAAATATATGTAAGGAAGGTTACATGCAATGTGATCCAGTCACATGAGCCTCAAAATCTGGCAAAACTAAATGATCTAATGGTTAAGAATACATTAAAAGACATCAGGACAGGCCATATCCTCTTTCTTCAAATCTGCACTTGGAACAGATTCTGCCTGGGAGGCCACTGTCACGGCAAGTGCAGGTACATGAGTCTGGGGGGTGGCCAGGCCCTTTGAAAGGCCCAGCACCAGCTGTAGGAGGGAGATTTGAATCATCCCCTTGCAGCACAGAAAGTCTGCCCATCCTGCGTGACAACAAACACCTGCTCGTTTCTTTTTCTTTTTTTTTTTGAGACAGAGCCTCAAGCTGTCACCCTGGGTAGAGTGCTGTGGCATCACAGCTCACAGCAACCTCCAATTCCTGGGCTCAAGAGAGTCTCCTGCCTCTGCCTCCCAAGTAGCTGGGACTAC